>JAZGTI010005003.1:7289-26562 GCA_036877585.1 Botia kubotai | reverse complement strand
GAGCTTCTGTTCTTCAGAAAAATCCTCCAGGTCCTGCAGATTCTTCAGTTTTCCAGCATCTTTGGCATATTTGAACCATTTCCAGAAGTGACCGTGTGGTTCTGAGATCTATGTTTTCACATTGAGGAAAATTAAGGGACTCAAACACAACTATTATAAAAGCAACCATCAACCATCACAGCACACAAAACATTCATAGATCATCCAGGTAACCACACACAGTAATAAGAACCAGGGGTGCCCAAACTTTTGCACAGGGCCATTTTAATAATTTCAGCCATATTTTTGTCTTGAGGAGTATATGTAAACATATTTTATGTAAAATATGTCACTCAGGACAGTACTTAATAAAAAATAACATGCTTTGGTATGATAACTCTTATTTTGTTGAAATTATTCACAAAATAAGTAGAATTTTCACAGATTCTACAAGGGGTGCCTAAACTTTTGCATACCACTGTATATACAATCTTAATCTTGTATTAATAAATAGTTTGAACATTGGTCTCTTCCATCATTCTGTTTATGCCTGTGTTATTTCAGAGACAGATTACATTTCAGATTAAATGTTTCTTTGTTACTTGCTCGTCTGATTCTGGATCAGTTTAAATAGTTGCAGTAGGTGGTGAGTGGTTGAAGACTTGATTAACCTCCAGTGACACACCTCTTTATCTTCCCCAATCAGACAGCTCCAGTAATCATGGTTAGCATCTGTGTGGCAGAGCAGGCAGGTTATATAGCCTGTGTTATAAGTTTTGTGGGAAAAGTAGATGTTGTAGCTGCTCATTTTACTCTCGTGGCTGCGTTTTATTGCTTTTGTTTCCTCCCTGTTGTAATTTGAAAATATAAAACTGCCACTAAAACTGACCTGAAGCAAAAATCTTACTCTTTAAAGAAATAGTCAGATGGAAATCAGGAAAGGAATCAGGGTTTTTTTTCATAGGATGAAAGCAGATTTAAGTGGAACCTGTGCAGGGTGTCCCAAAAACAGGAGCAGATGGTAAGATCATGGCTGAGGGAATCTACACTTCTCTTTACAACTGTCATCTTAGAGCAAGACATGATGGAAGACATGATCCCATGAGTAAAGATGCAAAATAAAATGAGACAGGGACACACACATACACACACACACATACCCAACAAGTCAAGCACTGACAGCTACTGGTGAATTCAAATAAACAAAATACACTCACAAAGCAGACATAACCTATTGGAACCTATTGGAAGTTATCACCCAGCTGTCAAAGCAGAGAAATAAGAAACTAAAGGTGACAGAATGAAAGCTCAAAATAAACCTGGAGACCAACTGCTGTTTGGAGCACTCATGCTGAGACTGATTAAGTACCGATACACAGACATGCAGACAGCACATATGAGACATACATATTTCCCAGTGTGTGTGTGAAGGGGGGCCATAGGAAAGAGCAATCATAAATGAGATTCATATCTCTTGCGTTTCTTTTACATAACAATAACAGCAAACAAAAACCTTTTTTTAACAAATCTTCTGCTTGTCCTTTAAAAAGAACCAATTAGTCTTAACAATGTCTTGAACTTTTTGCCAAGAAACCAGAGTCTACAACCAGAAGTCTCTTGTCTTAAATACACAAATACACTTGCACACAAACACACACAACTCACTAACTGGTAAGATTGTGCTTGGCCCAGTTGCACCTGTCAGGAAGAGCTTGATTAGTTCATGGTCCAGTTGGCAGGAATCTAGTCGAACCCACATTTCAGAGAAGCAGATAATGTCATGCAGCTGAGGACCTTACACATTATCAGAGAACTCATAACCATGTATAATACATCCAGTTTTAACTTACGAAACATTGATCTTATGTGTTATTTCATGCTTCATGCAGTGCAATATTACAAAATTTTCTCATATCACATAAAAAAATATATATTTGATTATAGTACCATTTTTTATTTAAATCAGTAAGACACTATGGCAAATAATATCATATTTTATTTAAATTTTGCATTACATTAATGAGAAAAGTTGTGTATTGTTCTGTATTGAAAAGATTTTAAATGAAACCATGTGTATTGTGCAATTATTTTCATATTTTATAAACACTTTACATATATATTTATTATTTTATTCATATTTATATTTATTCTATGTTAATGTCTATTATACCAAGTTTGAGGAGTCTGAAAAATGAATGTGGAGGTGGACGTGACCCCCCGGGTTGGTCTCATATCAGACACGCAGGTGTCATTCATCACCCCCATCATAACGCTTATCTGCCTAATGCCGCCCAGAATGCAATATCCTGTCTGCTAACATTACAGCTCAGAGCTGCAGGTGTGTTTTAATTCTTGCTTTTATGACAAGAATAAACCAAGTGCTGTTTTAATAAGAGTGGCTGCATGTATGAACAATTGACTTAGTTTTCACTTTTATTCTTCAAATGACATGTTCATCTAGGCTAAAAATACACAGATATATCTGATATATCTCCCTAGTTTGTTGTCTATCAAATCACAGTTATTTTTCTCATATGATATAAGATCATGTATTTTTTATGTAAAGGTCAGTATTTTTCCAAATGGCTCTGGATATAAATAGATACCTTAAATGAGGATTGTTACATAAATTCTTCATGCATGTCTAGATTTATGAGTACTGGAGTCGTCTGCCCCACCAGCTAATTGTCTCCATGTCTCTGATTCTACCTGCTATAATTAGAACAATGCCAAATCAACATCTGGCTTATGTTCTCACTCTTCTCAGATCAGAGAAACAACAAGACTTTGTGCAATGCTAACTGGGTCACGAAAACATGTCAAAAAACTGCCCAGGTCAAATTACTCCTCTGAATCGAAAGAAAGAAACCCTCTTTTGTCAAAGGAAAATGTTCAATGGTCAATTAGAGAAGTTCTAGAGGGTTTCTAAATGGTTTATCTTTATGCAAAATATTATTTGTTGTTTTGGTTTGTTTGTTTGACCTGCATGTGTTTTCATGAGATCCACTGGAGATTAAATTGTGTCAGTGAATTGTGAAGTGTGTGTGTGTGTGCGAGAGAGAGAGAGAGAGAGAGAGAGAGAAGATTTTAGCTGGTTTCTACAGTGTTCTTCTGTCGCACATGGAAAATAAAACCATGTTCTTAAATTAAATTTAAGAGACATTAAAGAATAATGTCTTTTTTCTTACTGCCCTATACACTGTAGAACTGTTTTTCACAAGAACCTTTTGTGCAAAAGAAAATTTCTGTGGATGTTCAAGGTTCTTTATGGAATCATACAGCCTGACAAAGAATCTATTAGGAACCTTTATTTTTAAGCATGTATCTGGGCACATAGTAAATATAATTTTCAAGCCGTGTGTGTTGGTCATTCAAAAACAATGCCTGAGGCTGTGGTGTGGTACAGATATCAGTATACCAGCATTTAATCAGTAATCTAAAACAAAACGTACAGTAGTAATCAAAGAGATCTGGTGATGTTTGTGCAACATCAGCGTATATCATGGAATTTCACTTCAAATAGGAGCCAAAGAGGGAGAGAACATGTGGCTGAGCTTATGTTGTATGAAGCATGTCGTGCAATGTTGGTTCTTTGCGTGCATGTGTTCTTTTATGCATGCATGCATGGTTTGGTTCAGTGTGTGTGTGTGTGCGTGTGTGTGTCTGCTTCTCATTACTCATGCTGTGGAATGTTGCAAAGGTAATTGGAAGTAAAAGCAGGAAAGAAAAAAGCCTTTTTAAGACAACAAGCACCTTTTTAATTTGACTGATTTGGTTGCAGATTCAATACTGGAAAGTCCTTTTTGCCAGCTTGTTCTGTAATAGCCTGGGGAACTGCATTAGAGGATGGAGGGAAGTAAGGCAACAGAGATGTTTAGCTTTACTTTCTCAAATGAATGAGATAAAGAAGCATATTGGCAGGAAACACTCTGCTGTATCATGCTAGACCGAAGTACATCAACTCCAAAAAAGACAAACGTTTTTAGGTAATTAGCTGGCAAAGATTGTGTAAGAGTTGCTTGTTCAGAGTTGCAAGTAAATTTATGTTTACAATTAGTTTCAAACTGCATATCAAGACTAAAACAAGCAAATTCATGGTTAATTTGTGGTAGATTTTCAAAAGAGCTTCGCCACAACACACTTATTTTGTAAGCGTGTACGATTGGACCAAGTGGCACTGCAGGCATCAAAAACATAGGCAAAAACATAACCGGCAAACCCCTGCTGAGAATTGCCACAAATTAGCCATAATTGTGCGGCAAGTGTGCTGCAAAATCAAGGCAGTAGCATATTCTGCAACTCTGATTTCTAGATGACACATATAAATGGGAAATTTCATTAAATATTGAAATTTCCCATTAAATTCCTCATTAAATATTCACAGTTAAGCGATCAGTGATTCATCCACACGGATGTTGCACATAGCTATTAAAGTGCTTTAATGGGTCAAGGCTTCTGTAATGATCTCAAGGGCCATTTTCTTGCCCAGTGACTGTGTGACTAGATTGTGATGTCAGAGTAACTTAATACTATAATAACAACTGCTTGCTTAGTTGTATATACAGCTGTCTTACAGTGGATGTGATTAAGCTAAAGGTGTGCACAGCAACAACATAACAAAACAATGTGTCTCCGATTGGCTGATTAATTTAATATACAGTACGATGATTACGTTACAAATAAATCTGTAATGATTTCATTTATGGGTCATCAAACAAAGCAACAATCATGTAAAACTATCACAAAGTTGCTTAGAGATGCTAGATGCAATGTAATTCATCTTATTTTCTGAAGCTACATGCCAACTTTTCTCTTTAACGTGTATGTGGAGTAGTCAGGAGTGCCCAACAAAAATCTGGAGCTGATCTGTATTTAGAGCTGCACAAATGAAGTGAATGAATGTTGATTCATTCATTTGAAATCAGTGTTGATTTCAAATGATGCCACCCAGTAAAAAACAATTCTGGGGAAATGACTTTAAATAATAGTATAGAAAACACATACAATGATGTTTAGACCTTTACCAAATGAAATTGCTCTTCTCTGTGAAATTGGCTTTGTACAAAGTGGGATTTTTGTATCATGTTTATGTTTCATAGCCTTAGTTATAATCTCAAACAGACATTAAAATGATGTCAGTTTACACCTGTCCTTGTCAAACAATATTTAAACAACTGCATTTGCATATTTCCATATATTTGAATGGTGCACTTTTAAGTATAGAATATTCTTTTTATCTTAAATTTGTGGAAAAGCCCGTCATTACATGTAGATGAACGACTCTGTTGTTTAATGTTTGGCTCAAATGTTGTGTGTTATTTAAATATTCCTCCATGGAGCAGCCTCAGCAGAACGGACTGATTTTACAGAGAAATTAGTGGGACTGGACGTGGGTGGCATGATCACACCAAGGAGATTGCGTGGGTCCGCAGCTTATTCTACAATCTGATGGAGCACGGCAGAGGAACATGATTTTAATGAGCGATACTTTAATAACTGCCATTATGAGGAACCGATTGTCAAAGTGACGAACTATCAGGCAGTGCGAGAGGTCAACAGGGAAGAGAAAACATCTGTTTAGAATGAGCTCGCGCTATGATGCCGATGGGACCTGCCTTGATGTTCTATTCCGTTTCCTTCAGATTCCATGAATCTGAATGTGAAGTATTGATCAATCAAAATGATGGATATAGTGCTTAGATATCAGGAAAATTGGCAGTTTTTTTGCAGTTTGGTTTTTCTGCAGTTTGATAAATGTGCTGAAGTTTAGATCTGAAATGCGGATTCATTGATCAAATACATCACACACAAACACAATCGTTTAGCATGTATTCGCAACAAATACAAAAATGCTTTATGAATAATAATAAATTCATATATGGGTACATTCATAACATGTACATAGGTAATTAATTCATATATACATAAAAACTCCGATGATTATTGGCTTTTCGCTGCTAATATTATACAGTATAAATAGCTTCATTAAAACGTGATGGAGCCGACTAAAATAAGCCTCATCTTCAGAAGCGACACATGCTAGGACAAAGCCAGAGAAGCCTGAAGAGGATACAAATCAACCAGCGTCAGCCATCAAACCAGGACAGCATATCTCATTTGATTTCTTATTGGAGTGATATTCGAAGGGGTCCTGCTCACTGTGAGGAGGCTGTTATGTTGCCATGGTAATGATTTTCTTCCTACTTAGTGACTGGTTGTCAATTGTATTTAGGGTGACACCATGTGGTAACAAGAGCCACTACACAGAACAGCCAATGAATAGAAAAGAATATAATAGTTTTATTATTAAGTATTAATTATTCTATTCTATAATTTAAAGAAGGCATAGTATAGTAATAGTAAAGGCTGGCCTACAAAATAAAGGCATAAAGTTCATAGACACTTTCTTTTTGTTAAACATTGGTGGATCATGTATTAAATATGATGACCTACACATTAGTGAACTTGCATCATCCACTAAAAATCACTTTGACACAGCTGGTAAAAAGTAAGTTAGTTCTGAGAAAAGCTCTGGTCTCATTTGTGTTATGATATTTTTTGTACATCATTATATGTGACTTAAGAGTCCAAACACTTTAACCAAGCCGTAAACCGCTGTAAATCTAAGGAAATAAAATCTGCTGTCAATGATTAGTTATTGGGTTGGCCTGCGCTTTCTACTACATTTTCCAGAATTCCAAGAGAGGCGCTCAATGATGACGTTTCACGCAACATGGCAGCTCCCAATGGCTGTCACGCTGGACTACACGACCTTTCCTTATGCTTTTAAATTCGAAATATGTGCCTTTTGAATTAATGCTTTTGTGGTAGAGATCGCGTTTGTAGTAGGGATGGGAAAATGAAGCCTCCTAGAGCACTGAAGTTTCCCTCTGACTGTTCCGTGAACAGATTCTAAACTTTGAGTGTTAAAAACAGCACCATCTGTTGGTTAGTAAAAAATACAGCAATCAAACGCCCGTGGAAGTAGCTGGTCTTTATTAATGTTCAGAACTAATTTTTTTCTCTCGTTGTTTAATTTAAAGGGTATTCAAGACCAAAAAGTTGACAATTTCTATCTGGCATTTGAGGCTCAACTCCAAATCGTTGCCCTGATAAACACTGTAACAGTGAGAACTAACAGAGAGTCAGTTCTTAAGCCATTTAAATTTTAATGGTGTTTTTCTTTTATATTAATTGATCCAGAGATAGTGGAAAACCAGATTGAAAAATCCTTTAATATTCCAAAGGGAGAGTGTATCAGTTCTATTAAAACTGTATAAAACAGTAGTTTTTCAGTTATACAAATTTTTGTCACTGTAACTCTCTATTACTCTTTTGATTCTGTGATTGTGATAATTATTCTCTGTAGATCTTTATAAAACTGGGCACAAATGTGAAACAAGTTCTCCAGGAGGTGGTGAAACAGATTCCCCCGTGAGTATGATGTCATCAGCTATTTCTCCAGGTCACTTTGTGAACACTTTACTGTGTTGTTCTAGATTTTATTTGTCCATATTTGCAAACATCATGACAGGCAAAAAAAAACACTTTGATTAAAGCACAAACTACATATTTCTAAAGAGGATCATAAAGATCACAGCACATTGGTCCATGCTGTATACTCCATACATTAGAGAGCTACACATGAGGAATCTGTTGATTTGTGATCTGAGGAGGAACAGCCTAGTGAGTCACCATGTTCACCCTACTTTTTTTTAATCTTGGTAATTACATTTCAGAGGGAATGTGTTTACAAAGTGTTTGTCATGAAAATAAGATCACGATGAAAAAAATCTTAATGATACAAAATAGGCTTCGTTTACTTTAATCAAGAGATCAGTTGAAGGGACACAGTTGTAATTCATGCATGTCAAGTTAGAACTTGCTTGAGTCTTGGTTACAGAAGCTTTCATAGTACAAAAGACAAATAACAAAGAATAAAATAAAGATAAATAAACAAAAAAAACTATAAAAATATGGAATTATTAAATAGACACTTACACAATAGGCAAACATGTGGAATGATTCTGCCATTCCTTTTTCCCCCTGGAGGTGTACAGTTATTCAAGTGTGGGTAGGGGAGTACTGGTGATCCGCTTTCCCACCGGGGCTGGTGCCGAAGCTGGCAGGCTCGCGTTTCCGCTGGCACTCAACAGAACCGTCCCCAACACGTGACTGGAATCGCTTTTGCCCATGTCTCTTTTTTGTTCCCTCGGTTAAACCCTGCGGTTGCCATTTCCCCCGCTATCTCACGCTACCTTCTAGTTTGTCTTGGATTTCCCTCGTTGACCAGATGGCAAGGATAACGTTGGTCTCTTCCGCCGACCACTGCTGAACTGACATATTCATCTCCGATCGCTTTTAAAAATGGCACCTTTCAAACTGCGGTCTGTAGTGGAAGCTCCACCTCCTGACGTCATAGGTTCCTTTGTTCGAGACCAGCAAGGTTTCGGGGCCGATTTGGAACCAGGATCTGGGCACCGGCCCAGGGTTTTTTTGAGTGGAAAAGCAAAGCCCGGTTCCCAATTGAGCTCTGGATCCGGCACCAGGCCTAGTGGAAAAGCGGTATCAGTAGTTGAACCTGTCCTTTTGTACTGTCCTTCACACGTTAAGTGAGTGGTTCCCTAAACTGGGGGGCGCAGCAAGGCTAGTGTACAGTAAGTCAGACGATTTTTATAGAGATTCGAAAGAGATAAATGGCCGAAAATATATGCCGCGCGCCCGGCATTATTCAGCGCGCTCCGCTCAATATTATCTATGAATGCTCCGCTCGTGTACCGCTTATTTCCAACGGAAAAGCAAAGTCCGCTCAAATAACGAGCTGACAGAAAATGTCTATGTATACTTGTTCCTGTTTCCTTGTCTATGTATACTGTGCTGTAACATGCTGTAGTACTGCTGTACTGGACAACGCTGTTCATTTTTTGAACAGGCTAGTTTGAGAAAATCTGTTTAAAAAACAATGAATGCTGTTACATAGTAATAAAATAGTACATGGTAAAGCTGCATGCTTTACTTTTAATGTTTCTACTCTAAAAGTGACTAGTTGCTTGTATAGTTTTTTTTCAATAAGTTGTCACACACTGAATTTTAATTTATTACGTTTTAATTATTACGTCGTATTACATACGTATGTATTCTATGGACCAATCAGAATACACCAACATGCGCAGCACCGTGGAAAAACTGTCTTTGGCAGGCAGGGGTTTCTGGGTCTCCTGCACACCCCTTACTAACCTCACAAGAACACCCCAGCAAGCATGCTACCTTTGTGGTGGTATGTTTGTATGAGCAAATAGCAGTCACATACTCTTGTGGAATCTGAGATTTCCACAATGCACAAAACACAGGAGTCAACTGGTCAATTAAATCTGTGGTCTAGGAACAGAAGTACAGAAGAGATTACCATCATCAACCCTAACAATATTGATCTCTCTTAACAGAACTAAAAACTCCATTAAATGATCTACATTTAATTTCTTTCTGAGTTTTTGCTAGTGCCTGTTTTCAGTCTTGCATTTGACCCATAGTGCAGTTCTCTGTTTTTATCTCTTTCCTCTAATTTTGATTGTTGTACAACCAGCTCAAATCCATGTCATCGGGATACGCCAGTTGAGCTTGCCATAAAAGAATGGTTGATTGCTTTCAAAACACAGTGAATCTCTGAACCAGATGCTAATAGCCAATGTTTTTACATCTGTGTATTATTTCCTGTTTTATTGCCAGTTTTGACTATGAAGATGCTGGTTATGAATCAGCTGAATTGATCAAGATTTACTGGCCCATTGAAGGAACTTGCCACTATTGTTCCCCAGTAAAGCACAATAGCACTTATCAAAGTGTACCAAAGAGCGTTCTAGCAAAATGTGTATTAAAATTCTTTTTCTTTTACATTCTAAAGATTTTCAGGCATTACTGATGCTTAGTATTCTTTAAATATTACAGTATGGGGGGACATAACACAAAAAATGAAACTGTTTAACAAGCAGGCTGAGAGAAAGAAGATGCAGCGTACCGGAAACGTTGTTCCGCAAGATGCTTTCATCAGCGTTCCTAAAAGTAGATCCTTCTGGAACATAATCATATAAGTCATCTATGAGTCTCTGGTGTCCTGGGCCTTGATTTGTGTATATAAAACATGGACTAATGTAACTAAGTGAAATTATTCTGGGTACTTGATGCAGACTGAATGAATTAATCTTCCTCGTGCTGCAATGACACAAGGTTCTCCCAGGAGATTCAGAGACTGCAAGCTCAGTGTTTTCATTCAGACATTTAGAGTTAATGCAGAACTATTCGTCAGCACAGTTTTCATTGGAAGACAGTTAAAACCAGTAGTTTGCTAAGTATTTGAGCTTAATTTCTTATGCATTCTTAAAGAAGAAAAACTGCAACGACTGGATGATTTGACCTTTGGAGTGTAAAACTACTAACGATGAGTTCACAAAGATTGGCCATTCATGTGTAAATCCATACAAAGGTTATATTGTTTTTACATGGATATTCGGTAGAATTATCAATTTAAAAAAACTGACTGCACAATCTGGTTTCTTGGACAACCATTTTAGCTAAAACTAATGCAATACTGTTCACATACAAACTAGTTACATTTTTTTAAATGAAACAACTTGTATAAGACAGAGTATTTAAACAGAATATGGGTCTGCCCCACATAAAAACTTGAATACATTCGTAACATAATATATTGTGTAAATATGCCCATACATGGGTCTTTTTTAACAAAATATTCAACAAACATTACTGTTGTATATGGTTCTAGTTACCTGAATCCATACTTGAACTTGTAAGACAGTAAGTGTCACTGTATGTGCAAGACCTCTGATCACAGATCAAGTGGCCTAAAGAATCATATTTTTCAGGATATGAATTACTGGAACTGATCCTGGGTCAAAATTCTCAGCATGTTTTGTGGTTTTGTACATATGGGGCCAGATTTAATGAGCACAACTGTTTAAAATGCTGCAATGGTGATCAGTTTGGTGGGAACTAGTCCTGAGCACACAGGAAGATCTTTGCATATCAACATAAAGACATTAACAGTTCAAAAGTCAAAAAGATACCATACAGATACAAAACTCTGATTTAAACAAGCGAGTTAAGTAAACAAATGCAAACAGAAATGCTGAATTATATAGTTGATATTAAAAAATTATGAAGTCCATTGGGAATAGACCTTGAAGACAGAATTAGGTAGCAGTCACCAAAATCAATCTTTCAGTCTTCAAAGAGTTCAGGAGTGTACTAGTCTATGTAACAGCTAAACAAAACCCAAAGATTTTCAAAGACTTTAACTTGGAGTAAAAATCCACATTCAAGTCAAATTAGTAAGGAGTATGTTATTAAAAGATTAACAAATGACTATTATCAGTGAAACTAAATGCTTGACTTGAAGGATTCACCTTTCTGAACAATGTCTCATGATTTAATCCAACAGTGCAAAGAAAAGGAACTGGACATTGTTGTTTTTAGAATCAAAAGAAATTAAGTGTAACAGATGATCTTTTGATCTAGTGTCAGTTAAAAGAGTTAAAGAGCCGCTTAAGAGGAGGGCAAGAGTCTGTGTAGATTTGACAAAATCTAAAGTTAATGGGGCAACTTCCTGGTAATTCTGGCCATGTGGTAGCTGACAAGAAAGATGCAAAAGCCGAAATTGCCTATTTAATTGGAGTGCCTGGACATGGCATCCTGGGAAATGCTGTCATGTATAAAGCTTGTTATAAGGGCAACATCTACACAGACCCTGTTAAGCTGGTATAAACTGCTAAACACTTTAATAACCGTTCAAAACTGCTGTGGTCCCTGAAGACAGTTTCCACTCATTTAGACTGATGCAATTATTTCCAAAGTATTCAGATGTTCCAGTCTGGTGTGTTCAGTCCTTCATGCTGAGCATCGGCTCAACAAGTTGATTGTGGACATGCATCAGCCCTGTAGGACAAGAAGATCCATCAGTAAGTTTATAGTGTCCATCCCAGCCATGAAGAGGTAAAGAAATTAAACCCCTAAACCCCAGAAGAGACCAAAACCCCTAATACTGGACAGATCCTGTTTCTAAAAATAACACCCCAGACAGGTTTAATGTCGTGTATCCTTATCCTGACAGATATTGACCTTCAGACAAAACAAATTCTAAAGCCAATGAAGAAACCTTTGTTAAAACTAACATTATAAATGGACTTTAGGGGTAAAAATGCTACAGAAGTATAGATTATGGCAAAGGTTATTCAGGTTATTCAAATTATTAAAAGGTAAAGCATATAATTTTTTCAACATTTAAATACTGCTTCTTATTATGCAGAGAAAACTGCAGAGAGAAATTGTAAATAAGTGTTTTGCTCTTCTAAGAATATCACTTGTCATCTGTTCTCCTTGCATGGGCAAAGATAAAGACCTCAGAGCCCTCAGTCACATACCTTTGAAATACTTCACTGTTTTTACTCTAAGCTCCAATGTCGCATCCTCATCACAAATGAAAATGGTTCGTGGATGTTGCTGGAAGGCTGACACTGTCCACATGTGGTTCACACCCTCTTCGATGGCTTTATAAAGAGCAAAGGCCTTATGAGCCCCTGTTATCAGAATCATCACCTGTGCATGAAGAATGCAGTTACAGTACTGACTGATGTTTCAGAGGTACACAGCCTTCTTGTATTCTGCAACATCCCAAAGAAAACTGATTATCTTAATAATCATTTAAACAGTCATTTAAATTGCATAGCACTGTACATATGTCGCACTGAATTTAAGTAATGTTGATTTAATTGTGTCAAAATGATTACCATACTTGAGTTGCAGATGCCAAATGTTCTCAACAAAAGTATGACTGGAACAAACACTATAATCACAAAAGACGCTATAGAAACCGCAGCGCAACACAAAAGATGTTGTGATTATTTTTTGTTCATCTTTCTGTTACAGTAACAGCCGCAGAATGTTCTGTGTTGTCAGACAAACAGGACAGCCTCCAGTTATGCTCAGAGCCATAGAAACTCATGTCTGTTATAATGATCCAATGAGAATAAACCTTTAACACACCTCACAACAGACAGGATGAATCTCTAACCTGTAAAGAACATCATACTTCATCCCAAAACCCAAAGAAATGGAGGATTTTTGTTTATTATAAATCATGGTAGTATTTATTTATTGCCTTTAATTTATGCTCATTTGAATAAAACTAATTATTGTATTCAGTGGTGGAAATGGCTGAGAATCTTTGGGAAGGACTCTAGTTGGGGACATACTTCAAATGCAGAAAATCTTATTATATTTATGTTTGACATTTGCATAGCATTTGAAGGCTACTACATGGAAGCAATACAATCATAAGAATTTAAGGGAGAATGGCTTTCTTTTCTGTTGGCTGTGCACAAGAATCAACAATTGAACTTTCGGCATGTGATTTATTGTTTCCCACAATTTGATTTCTGTCCTTTAATTTACCTCTCTTGCATTCATCACGGTTCCCACTCCAACAGTGAGGGTCATGGTGGGCACTTTTGAAAGGTCATTCCCAAAGAAACGGGCGTTAGCCACTATGGTGTCTTTGGCCAGGGTCTTCACTCGGGTTCTGGACACCAGGCTTGAGCCAGGCTCATTAAAGGCAATGTGTCCATCTGGACCAATACCTGAAAAATACAACAGCAAAGAATTAAAGGGGAAAATATCCATCAGTGCACTTTTCCTCAACATATAGGCGATGTTGGACCACAAGGACACAGGTTCAAATCTGGTCTGGGTCTTGTTTACACTTGGCATTAACATGCGATCACTGTGATCTGATCAAAAAGATCATGGACATGGCGTGTTTACATTTGTCCACATCAAATGGCACCTATATGCGGATAGCTGATCGGACCACAGTTTCCCATATAATATTTCATGAGGTCTGTAAAATTGTTCAAAATCAGTTTCTTTTAAAGTGTCTTCAGTTGCAGGGCTACACATTTCAAGTCTCGTAAAATAAGAAGCAATATTAGTATATTGCATAATGATGTAAACAAAATTTTAAAAATCGATATATGGCTCTGAAATCATTGCTAGTTTTGGTGGGGAAAAGATCTGATCACAATGCGTCTTCGACTACCTCTGTACCAGGACACACATCTTTTTAATGTGTATGTGGACAACATATGAATACAGGTTGCATAGTAATGCCAAGTGTAAGCTCAGCCTTAGACACATAATCACTTAAAGACTGATGTCTATAGTATCTAAATTGCCTATAGGGCCAGTTTTGTGTGCATAGATCGAGCCCTGTATTACATTATACTGCTACTTGTGCGTCTCTAATAATCTGTGTATGATAAAGCAGTTTATTGGGTGTGATTTATTGAAGGCACCTCCCACAAACAGCTCTATGCCCCCAGCAGCTGTGATCTTCTGCTCAAATAAGTCACACTCCGCCTGCAAGTCACTGGCATTGCCATCCAGTATGTAAGTGTTCTGGGGCTCAATGTCGATGTGTTTAAAGAAGTTATTCCACATGTATGAGTGATAGCTCTCCGGGTGCTCCCTCGGCAGACCTACAGACACAGACAGAACTATGGATTTTTTTTGGACCAGGAAGCGATGTTACAGTTATTTTACTATGTTTAGGAATGATGTTTGGCAAAACATACAATTCATATACACCTGCAACAAAATTAACATAATAAAAGACATTATTTACATGACAGTTAAACACTCCTTCAATTCTCATTAATATAATGTGAAAAAAATCAATTATACTATACTCTTTACAGTGCTTTTTATGAAATATAGTATGTATAATATATTTTGTAATATAGTAAACATTATCATGAAATTGTCCCAATGCAAAAACTCTCAGTGGTTCTAAAAATGTTTAAGCAATTTCTTATTCTTTTGATTTCAGGTAAAATATAACCTGCATGTTTTGTGAGATTCACTATTCACTAACTATTTCACAACAGCTTTGATTGTGGCTCATCCAATCTAATTTCTAATGTTTTTTGTATATTGTGGTGACTAGAAGCACACTTAACAGTGTGCAGTGTGTGACAGTAGTACTCCTCCATACTGTACTTCTGTTGACTTGCTGCATTGGCAGGTTTTGTTCTGCAGTATAAGAGTTTGATACAGATCTTGCATACTCAGCACTAGTCCTGAGGAGCATCTGTCCTGTTTACACTTACCCACGTACTCATCCATGTTAAAGGTCTTTACATATTTAAAGGACAGATCTCCACTCTTGTAATACTCTATCAGCTTTTTATAGCAGCCAAGGGGTGTGCTACCTGTAATAAATCAGACTGTATTTTAAAACCTTTCTGATGTAATAAATACAAAATATACAATGAGCTCATGTAGTGTATTATACATTAAAGACCTAACATGTTTTAGAATCGATCTATTTACCTGTTGGAAGTCCTAAAGTAAAGTACCGCTCAGCACTGGGTTCGAACTGGATGATCCGATTGCGGATATACTTTGCAGCCCACTCACTGGCCAGATCATAATCATCCAGAATCACAAGTCTCATGACTTCCCACAGATAGCAAATCACTGTAATCCTAAGGAAGGTAAAAATAAGGGATGATCAATACTGCATTGACCACAACTGACAAGTCAGATATTCCAGAAAAGCCTTGTGCAGCAAAAATAGCCAGTCAGAAATGAGCATTTCAAACAAGATCAGGTAAGATGTAGAATATATAATGATTATATTAGGTAATAACTTCAGTGCAACTGAGTAACATTTGGTTTTTGAACTCAAAATAATAACAATATATAATAATAATAATAATATATAAAAATATACAAAATATACAATATATAAAAATAATAACAGGCTTTCCTGTAGCTCAGTGGTTAGAGCATGGCGTTAACAACGCCAAGGTCATGGGTTCGATCCCAGAGATTGCACATACTCAATGTGTAGTGGTCAATGTGTAGTATAATACAATGTAAGTCGCTTTGTATAAAAGCGTCTGCCAAATGCCTAAATGTAAACAATAAATCTTCTAGCTTATAACTACCTGCTATGTTTACTAATGCCTTTAGGAAAGAATAATGATTACCGAATTACTATATAATGATGATAATAGATGATATAATAATTTACTTACAGCAGTAATATAATAATTCAGCCACGTCTGGGTGAATGGACACTAGTTTTCTTTAAAAACACTAAATCTTGTGATCGAGTTCCGGTCATGTGCACTGACGTCAGGCTTCCGGGACGGTTGCTGCCTATATAAGGCAACCGAAAAGGCGCAGAGCCTTTAATTTTAAATAAACAACATGCTATGAGCGTAAAATAACGTTCGAACAGCCAGTAAATAATATATATGTCTACGATAGAGAGGGATGAACGTGTTGTGTTTAAGTCTGATTCGTTTAAGTGAATCAGTTCGTTCGAATAGAAATGAAATGAATTGATTTATCTTATACCACGTGTTATCAATGCCAATCTGAATTCAATATCAATACCAGTATTCATAGTAAATAGAAATGTTTGTGATTTCCAAGGACATCCTGGTATAAAATCATAGCATACTATATAAATAATCAACAATAAATAAACAGTAAATTACCTCAACAACAACAAAAACCCGTTATTATTACTGCTGACGTCGCTTTAGCTTTGTTATTTAGTGGTGTGAATGTCAAGATCATATGTTCAGAAAATTGTTCCTATTATATAGTTTGTCTTCAAAGCTTATATGCACACATTTTATAATAAAAATACAACTATCGTTTATCGTGTAGCTAAGTATTTAGCTAATGCTGCGGTTTAGCACAATATTTTCGTGTGTTTTGCAAACGCTTTTTAAATTGGTTCGACGGAATCATCAAAGAGAACCGAGTCAAAATAATGATTCATTTGGGAGGGGTGTAGTGACCGAAAACAGGCAGATTAAGCGCTTCAACTGAGAGCTGGTCCCTATCCTGACAGCATCCAGCACAGACACGCACATCCAGCATCACTTTGCATTCGACTATCCGTCCATCCTGTCGGGAGCAGCCGGATCTACCTGCGAGTTTCATCCCGAGTCAATCACCATTAGTGAACCGCACCGGTCCACACCCCCGGTCCGGACCGGTGTCCTTTCACACCACGAGGTGGGTGCAGCCTGCTTGTCTGTCTCTGTTGTTCTTTTGCATGTTCTTCAGACGTGAGTGTATGGCGGTAATGAGCCGACTCGCTTCTTTTCAGAAAATTAAGGTTTGTTTGGACGATTTTTAAAAAAATCTATTTTGCGCTCTGCATAGTGAGTCTTATTCGTTGCCGTGTTGTTCGGACGGGGAGAGGTAGATTCAAATCGGATTAAGATTAAATGCGGAAACCAACAAAAGATTTACCTTTTTCTTTTGCTCACCATCTTAACAAACAAGACTTGCTCTATTAGATGTGATTTGACGCGTCTGGATTTGAAAAAAACGCACCAATACAGCTTTTTGGAGTAGCCTATAGGTCATTTTGGATATAGACACAGTTACTTAAACGGGTGTCATATATACTGTGTTATAACGGTCTGATCATTTTTGTTTTTATGACTGTTCTTCGTCGTACTGTTTATAGTGTTGTCCGACTCGAAAACTAGTTGTTCTTTTGAATCGACTCTTTTTGAACTGAATCGAGTCATCAGTTAATCGTACTTCGATTGTACATTGCTGAGCTTTGTTAATACAATTATGGCTAGTGTGGACGAGTTAATTAAAACAAAAGGATCATATATGGTTGTTATACATATGTTTCTGTGAAATAATATTTAATCGTAGGGGTCACTTTAGGTGAAAAATATGGAAGACCACAAAAGTGTACCGACTAAATGTATGATTGACTATTTACAATATTTACTTGCGTGACAAACACAAAACCACACACAATAAGACATTTAAAAACACTGTCGCTAAATCGTTTTTCAAAACGAATCGTTAAAATGAATCGTTCAGAGAAACCTATCGTTACATTAAATCTCTGCGTGTTTACTGTTGTTTAGTGAGCGCTAGTAATTTTAAAGATGCGCTCTTTATGCGGCGCAACGCTCGCACGCACCGTGGCTTTAGTTTTATGCTTGGGTTGTATATGGCCAGACTGTACATATGTTGCGGAACTAAATTAAAGATTGACTCTGGAGTTAAATAAAGCTCGCCAAGCATGTGATTATGTCGCACCATAGTGCTAGAGCCGGGGCCAACTGGGACCACTGCTGGTTTTATGAGTGACCGAGGTGTGGCATGTTCTAGCTCTCCCTTTTCTGGTTTTGACACCCCGAGCATCACGTGCACAGAACAGGACTTTGTGCCCAATTCTTGCTTTAAAATATTTTAACCGTTATTTTATTATGTATTTACATGGGAACTGGATTGTAGTGCCGTGCACACATATGGCCATGTGCACACACCACAGCCAAATGTACCAGACAGATGAACTGGATATGTCAGGAAGTGTAGAGGAAAAGGCACATGATTATTTAGTGATGCGTGTGTGTGCGCGTTCTGCAATATTGTGAGTGCTCTGCATGTTCTCTGGTTGTTTGTATATGTCTGTTTGTGCACACTGATGCTTAAAAGATGAGAAATAAGTTTTTACACCATGGCATTATACTGGAATTATCTTGGTGACGGTGGTCGATCGGAACGAAACTCGGTGGCCATGTTCGACCCATGGCCTTAAAGGTCTGTAAGAATTTTGAAAGAAATCGGCCACTAGTTGGCGCTAACGAGTTTTTTGGCTCTGTAATCACGTGGTGTTTCACACATCTACACAATATGCAAATCATATGATAGATCTCTTCATGCTGAACAACTTTGCCTCAAGAACCATTGCTGCCAATCAAATCGTTCAGTAAATATTTGATAAAACCTACTTTTGCGAACTAGTCCTAGGTTTTTTGCTCGATCTCGATCAAACCACTGCAGCACAGTTCTCCAGACTCTCTAGATCAATAGTTATCAAAAAAATGTTGAAGTTTGTCCTTCTGTTAGCTATAACAAGGTCATTATAAAAGGGGCGTGGTCACATATACCCAAAAGCTTATAAAATCTAAACAAAAACTCAAAACTTTACGAAAACTGGTGAAAACATGTGGCAAATGACTCTTAACAAGCATGCACATTTTTATTAAGATCGGACCATAGGTGGCGCTATAACAATTAAAATAGTGTCAAAAACATTTCTATTGTAAAAGTACTAAAATTGCAATAAAACGTCCATATATTCACATATACACTATATCTTCATATTATATGATAGATATCCACATTCTGAACAACTTTGCCTCTAGGACCACTGTTGTCAATCAAA
>JAZGTI010005002.1:0-26564 GCA_036877585.1 Botia kubotai | reverse complement strand
GCAACATCAAGTCAGGCCTTGTTTAGATGTGCTTTCCTCTTCAACCACCATTACGCGGCATCATTTATTAGTTCCTGAATATCCTCTTAATACTGTCACTGTCGTTTTCATGTTGTTTCCTCCAAGCTCACGTGTATTCACTCATTTATTCTCGTTATGGCAGCGCTTCCATTCAGACACTTTTCCCTTTTTTTGTCTGTAACACTTAACTCTCTCTGTCCTTCTGTTCTGTCACACAAACACACGTAGTTCTTCTTAATGAGAGAAATGAACCGCTCTAATCTTCCAGCAAGCCTCTCGCGTTCATCTGTACCAAATAAAAGCTTTTATGCAAATTAAATATTTAAGGGGGTCAAAAGGTATTTTTCATCCACGTACGCACGCCAGACCTGAACTTCACATATAAACGTTGTCTTCTAAACTCTCCTTTTATTTAAACTCGTAGTTTGTGGTCTTTCAGTGAGCTTGTGTCGCATAGGCGCTTTAACAGTGGCTCGCCTGTTTGTACCGTAAACAGGAGAGGTGCGACCGACTCCAAACGGCCGGAGGAACTGGGCACCCAGATAACGCCCATCTCCCGTGAGACGCGCCCGGTTGAAAGCTCACTCTGCCAGCACGGCAAACGGGCTCAATTACGCACGGTGACACACGGGGCTCGTTCACGCGCATCGATCGCGCACGCGTTCCGAAACATCAACGCGCGCACACGGCGCAGCTATTTCCTCCCTGTAGCTTGTAGGGAATCACATTACATCGCCATTCTGCCAGCTTACACATTTAAACATTTGCAACGATACATCACAATATATGGCGCTGTCACCGCGAAGGCAAGAGGCACATTGCCAAAAGTCTCAAGCAGCGTGACTCCGGCGCACCGGAATGACAAACCGACCGTCTGCAGTATTTACGAGTGTTTTGGCGCTCACGGCACTATGTTCTTCTTTATTCTTGCGAGTCATAACCAGCCCACCATATGACAAACACTGTTCTCTCCTCCGCTGTTAGATCTACGGCGTTCATAATGCATCGCTCGTCCCGGAGCAGACAGCAGACAGCCCGGCTAATCTAACACGGCGTGCCGCAGACGGTGGAGAGAGAGGGGCTGTCACAGAGACGTGCGGCCTCACAGCTGCGGACACATTTGTATTGTGGAGAGCAGTGGGCCGAGCACTTCCCAGCATTCTCCTCTTCATCACAAACTCAAACGCAAGACTTTCTGCCACCAGCGCGCAAAAGCACAGAGCTCTGCCGAGATCTTGAATTTAAAATCAAACCAGAACTGTAGAACGGGACCTTTACCTTACAGATCCACATGGGTCTGAGAGAGACTGAAAGGAACGTGTCTGGATGTTTCCTTGTGAATTTAAAAATGTTTTAAATAATGGAAAACAAGAACACTGCGGTACGGTCCAGTCCTCCGATTTTGATTCAAAATTTGCCTGCCCAGCTAACAGGGAACATTCTCAGAGCGCTGGCTAGCGTTCCTGAAAGATCTCGTCAAGTTTCAAGAAAACATTCTTGCAGTAAAGTTAGAAGAACATTTTTTAACATTATTCATTATATATCAAAACCGCTATTTTTAAGTTACTCCTAGTGGTAACTTTTTCAAAAAAGTTTGAAAAACGTTCTTATAACCGAGCAATACCGTTAATACGTTGTCTAAAAATCGGTCATTTTGAACATTTCTAGAACGTTCAAAATAACATTTTTGTTAATTCGTGGAAACGTTAGATAAACGTTACAACCTAATATTGTTAGCTGGGCGCCTGTGGTTGCCGGATCATACTCTGGATCAGAGTGTGTGAGTAATGTAAACAGAAAGTGGAGCGGGTTCGTGATTTGGATTTGGTGTGAGGAGCAGGTTGTCTGGTATTACCTACACATTCAGTTTTTAATTATGACTGTTTTTTGGACATTATTTTTTCCATGCTCACCATGTGGCCTAACACATGAGCAGAGATTTTCTGCTCCGGTATGTCTGCGTTGGGCCATCAGGATCTGATTTGGTCTAGAATCCCCACATACACACATGTGCACATTGCCTTCTCTTTCCTCTTTGTTGCTTTCTCTGTCTGTTAAACACACAGAAAATACTTCCTCTCTTCATTGCCCCGTACCAGCTGCAGCTTTCCTATTCGTGGCACAGGCGCATGTCCCGCATAGTGAACGATTCAAAGGCAGTATGGTCTACCATCTGGGTTGGGAGGTATTTATGTATTTCAACTCCGAATTAACGACACCCCAGGACTCCAAAACGGATGAAATGATTATCAAAAACTGATCTTGATGATCAGACGTGGCCTGTCTGTTTCACTCCAGGGGAGGGCTTTAATAACCACATGGTTGGTAATGAAGAAGAGAGGTCTTTTATATTTGGAGGGTCTAAGTTCTGGAACTAATGAGAAGGTTCCAAATTGTACCTCCTCCAAGATCCTTGCAGTTAATTTGCTCTCCCGAATGCTGTTCTTGTGAGATGCATTATGCATTTTCTTATGATGAATGAAAGCGCATTAAAATAGCTCCAGCGCCGTGAGGGCGATCGCATGACTGCAGCTCTGTGTTATCAGATGCCTAATGATTGCGTTTCATATCGGATTAATACTCCGAACAACAATGCTGCTGTCGGAGCGATGGAGCTTGAGGATTAAATGACATCGGGAGAGAGAGAGAGAGAGAGAGAGAGAGAAGGTTGCAGCACAAGTAACATGACCAGCGCTGTAGCATGCGACGCGTGTTGTGTTTTGTGGGCAGTCACAGAGTCACACCGTCAGTCGAATCATCATCACTGTTAGCCACAAACATAGCTTAACACCACCAGGAACATGATCCAGGTTCTCAACTGCTGGAACGTCCTGGAGCTGTTTTACTGTTGCTTTTAATTCTGTTTAAAGAAATAATCCACTTAATGAAAATATTGTCATGTCTTGCTTACACAGTTTAGGTCTTATTTATGAATAATGTTCACCTCTGCTTGGCTGTTAAATCAAATATAACATGCCGGACATTAATAAGACTGAACGTCATTGATTCTCAGGTATATCATAATAAAACATGATGTTGTGCTTTATTCATTATTTTGAAAGTTGCAAAGAAGGTAAAGATTATCAGTGTTTAAATCATTACATAGTGGTCTGTTTATTCCATTAGCTTTTAAATGGCTCAAGAAGACCTAAAATAGTCAGTCCATTATAATCCATTATAATATATATCTATATTATAATGGTTTATTTATAGGGGCTTTTGGAGCTTATCAGCTTTAGGGCACAATAAACTGTCAGCGTATAAGAGAAAATCTATGTGGAAAAAATCGATGTGCACATGTTATTTTTTCTCTGTGTGTTTTACAGAAAAAATAACAGCCTACAGGTTTGGATGGACATCAGGGTAAGTAAATAATGACAGACTTCTTAGAACGTTGGCTAATGTTCTCTGAAAGTTCTCTCAAAGATATAACAAAAGTTTTTGCGGTAACGTTAATAGAACTTTTTAACGTTATACATCGTATATCAAAAACGTTATTAATGTGTTAGTGAAACGTTTTAAAGACGTTAGAGAATTAATGAAATGTTTAAATAATGTTTTTATAACCAAGCCATAACGTTAATACTGTGTAAACAAATGAACGTTTTGACGTGTCTGTTACTTAATGGAAATGTTAGGGAGGTGTTTTTGCAACCTAAAATTGTTAGCTGCGATGTAGTTCCTTCTAAAGCCAATTATCTTGTGTTTTAACTCCTGTATTGACTGCCGACTAAGAGAACGAGTGAAGCATAGAGGGTTATTTGAAGATAATGGTTACACGGTTATCTGCATTCATTTACACAGACAACAGCCACTTCAAACCGCTGCTTTGAACGCACTTTCATCTGGGCCGCTGCACTGTTAGCGCGGCATCACTTTGTCTCTCTGTTTGTCTCCTGCTGATTTTCTTTGGTAGTGGGTCCACTGGGGCTGAGGCTGGCCTGTCTCATCAACTCGGTTTGCCTTTCATTGTCATCGTGGGAGCTTTTCAAAGAGCAGAGGCCCACCAATCAGAGCAGAGACATTGTGTTGGGGGGAAGCGGCTTTGTAAGCATTTCTGTTTTTTTACATTGCAGGTCTTAGACAGGCTGAAAGTTTATGAGTTATATATGTTATGAAAAGACGCAAACACGCGGCGAGAGATGACTCGGGCGTTTACATGTTACCGTAAGGGGGGATTAGCTATCTGTTTTTAGAAGATCTAAAGAACTATGTCAAGCTGATCATTTGGACTGTAGCCACTGCATTAAGCTTAGTAGGTCGTTTTCTTTTTGCAATTTACTTGCAAATGTATATGGCTGTATCAGTGGTGCTTTAAATGGGATGAGTTTTAAAACAACTTGTCTGATAGCGCTTTATTGCCCGAACTGTTTAACAGCTAATATAGCACATTTTTTTAAAGCACCACTATCAAAAATGTCAAAACTACAATGGATATATATAGATAAAGCAGACCTCATAATTGACTTGTTGATTGTTAGTCTCACCTAGCTAGAACTAACTAAACTTAAAGAGATAGTTCACCCCAAAATTAAACTCACCCTCATGTCATTCCAAACCTGTATGAGTTTTATCTTCTGTGGAACACAAAAGAAGATATTTTGAGAAATGTCTCGGTGGTTTTGTGTACATACAATGGAAGTCAATGGGTGCCACTGTTTGGTTACCAATGTACTTCAAAATATCTTCTTTTGTGTTCCTCAGAGGCAAAAAAGTCAAAAGTCACAGGTTTGAAATGACATGAGGGTGTGTAAATGATGGAAACATTTTCACCATTTCAGAGTGAATGATCTCTTTAAAAGAGTTATATACCAATCTTTAAGTTTAAAGTATAAAAAAGCCCTGGAAAAAAATTTAACCTGCAGATCAAGTGCTTTACATTGACTGAATCATTTTGGGCATTGCTCGTCCTGCGCGTCTGGCGGATACCGCATGCTGATGCTCGCGGGGCGTGGAAATATCTTCCTAATTACATGAGACATTGCACTGTCAGCAGTGTCGTGCCAGGCTAGAATCTCCTCAGAGGGGTGACAGCTATCGTGTCAGCCTGTTTGCCGAGACGCAAACGCCAGCGTCCTGAGATAAGGAGAATTAAAATCCTGTCAAGGCCTCATAGCGGGTCACCTGGGCCAAAACAAAAGACTGATGATTGGGCGGCTATAATTACCTCGTGTTGTTGTTTGCTTTAGCATTCCGTAACAAAGCAAACTTAATTAGATGTCTCAGGATGTGGTCTCCTGGAGAGCAGCGCAAGTGTCAACACAAAGTTTAAAGGAAAAATGAGAACAGGATGCGGTAAGTATTAATTTAAATGTGATTAGGTGTCTTTAATTTGCATTCCAGATATTGGGGCCTGAGGGGAAATTAGAATGTGTGTGTGTGTGTGTGTGTGTGTGAACCTGGTTTTCACCACGTTATGGGAGCAAAATGTCTCCACAAGTATAGTAATACCAGTAAATTTGGAACTTGTGGGGACATTTTAGGTTCCCCGTGAGAAAACAAGCTTATAAATCAATAGTTGGAAGGTCTAAAATAGCATAACGTTTTCTGTGAGGGTTAGGGGTAGGGTTAGCGCAGGGGGATAGAATATACAGTTTGTACAATACAAAAACCAATACATCTATGGAATAACAATATTAAAGTCTATGATAGGTCACTATAAAACATAAAAAACTCAATGTGTGTGTGAATTAACCAACTTGGAATCTGAGATTTGACCCTGCCCACTTCGTTGATGGAGAAATGAGACCACTGATCCCTTTTTGCAAACAGTTTGTACTGTTTGTCTCTGTCATCATTCCATCCTCATTTACAGCATCACCTTTTCTTCATTGTTCCATTTGTTTTTCAGACAAGATTACAGAACATTCACTCCCAATGTCCTCGTATCGGCAGGGGCTTGGAACAAAGCAGCCCGACACAGCATGAGAAATGAACCACCACCTGTTCCATCTTCTAGCTCCACAATTGTGAATCAGAGGTGACTGTCTGTGCCAATGCAACATCACAAACAGCGGCACACAATAGATGTATGTTTAATTATACGAGTGTCGTTTGCGGTAGCACGGATCAATACTTCTATCCCCTCTTTTATAATGTTGTATTCTCAGACAGCAAGAGAGAGCATGTTATTTGGAACACTGCCGGCAATTGTACTGGGTTTAATTCACACAAAACAGTCAATTTGATGAGTAACACACTCCATGTGTTTGCAGCTGTTTAAAAATGTAAATTACACGCTCTCCATTATAAGGCCAATAACTGTCTGTCTGGTATGTTATTGGTCCATAAACGTGACATAAGCACAATTTTAGTAGGTGCTCTAACTTCATATATGGCCAACTAAACGAATGAGCCATTCAAATGAACCGCTATTATTTTATAATATTATTTAATTTGATACTTTTAATTGATCTTAAAATGATACAAGCTGTGCCCCTGGTTTAGACGAACATTATGTTAAATAAGTTTCAACATAACTTGTTAATGGAACACGCTGGGTTAAATACACGATGAGCTCCATCATCAACATCTCTGTCATGTTGACAATTGTCACTTCATCAAAATGATTTCTTATGCTTCATTGTGTAAAAACAAAGCAAATCTTGTTTACAGTAATTAATTTGCACGGTAATGCAGAATGACAGATGGCTGTGTTTTACCCTGAATATTTATTGACTTTGACTCAGATTGTGTCTCTGGACTTTGGTTAGGATACATAAAAATGAAAGTGAATAAGGTTATCGAGAGCTGTGACACTATAGCGCTGAGGTGATTTGATCTTGCAAAATTTAGCTTGAAAATGTAGGCGATCCACTTTCTTAAGAACGACTTAAGAAAGAGGTTTTTGATATATATGATATATAACATCAGAAAAACATTCTACTAACAATACCGTGAGCTTTTTTAGAACTTTGAGAGACTTGGAGAGAACATTAGCAAACATTCTGAGAACGTTCCTGGTTAGATGGGCATTTGCTGGCCAAAAATCAAGTTTTTAGTTTACAGTGTCCTGAAAGAGCAGCAGTTGGTGTTACAGGTCCCTGTAAATGATGCGTTTTGAGCTGAAATAGGGAGTGTTAACTTTGCCTTAGATATTCATAAACTGATTTGGCGGCATCAGGCGACGCTGCTCTTTGCTAATAGTGATCATTCATTGGATGTGTTTACTTCATCGTAGTTTCCTCACTGCTTACTGACCTTTTCGTTTTCTTGTGCATCCGCGATTCTTCACATCTATGGGCTCGTCACAACTCATTATATTCCGACTGCGACTTTGTTAGAAGAGAAAAAAGCTTTACAATGAACAGATGTGTGAGAGTGACTGTGTGTGTGTGTTTGTTTGAGAGAGAATTGTGCCATTTATACAGCGTAAAACAAAGGCATAAAATAGAAGCCTGGTGTGGCGGGGGTACTCACCCTGTTTTTATCTGATCAGTGGTGTGTGTGTGTGTATGCGTGTTGACAGAGCTAACAGGGAATGTTCTTAGAATGTTAGCTCACAGTCAAAGTTCTCTCAAAGTTCTCACAAAATGTTCTTGCAGAAATGTTTGTATAGTATGTGTCATTTACATTATCATTGTACAGTATATGATATCATCTTTTAAATTTTTGCCTATGCAGTTTTAAAATGCGTACGCCTTTAATACGTAATTGTAAGTGTAAAAGTAACATACGATTTTGGCATCCAGGTGCAATTTTATCATAGTAGTACATCCCAATATGGTACACGCTCAAAAGTTAGTACTCTCATTGTGATTGAAGTACATACTTTCTGTGTGTAATAGAAGTAATTCTTAAGACTTGAGGGGCTGCACATTTTAAATAAAGCCTTCTGAGCAAACCAGGAGCACAGATAGACAGATACTGTAGACAGCCAGGAAGACAGACAGATAATGTGTCGCATGCTCTCGGGCTGCAATATTCCGAAGTCGCATGCTCTTCGGAAGTGCAATATTCCGAAGGCTTTGGAGATTAACCTTTTGAATGTAATGTTGGGGATATGATGCCCCTCCCCCAGCCTGGTAGAACACGCTCGACTCTTCTAATAAGCTGCCTGACATTTCACTTAATCCAATAAAAAAACAACATGGCCGCTGTGCGCGTATCTGATATTGGTAATTGGAACTTTTTAATGCTGTTGTCCATCTTTCTTCCGGCACTGTCTCAATGCCTCTAGTGATGCAATTAACATTTTTTTACAGCAAAACATGGAACAGCTTTTGTCCAGCGGACAGGAGAAAGGAACGTTCCTCATTTTGTTAATCAAGGTCTCATCTGAGCACATTCCCAGCTAAATTTTTTTTGTCTTTTTTACACATAGTATTATCGTTATTGCTTGGTTATAAGAACATTGTTTAAAACCTTTAAACTTTGTACGTTTTAAAATGTTTCGCTAACTACTTAGGAATATTTTATATATATATATGTAAAAAATTTACTGTATTGTACTGTACCTGTAAATGTACATTAAAAAGTGTTACTGTAAGTACTTTTGATATTTTGAGCAAACCTTTAGAGGACTATAGCCAACAATCTGAGAATGTTCCCTGTTTTCCTGCCACCAAAGGCCATTTTGAGTTTCAGTTGTCCGACGTTTCTGTTACAGATGTTTGATGACTGGTTTTCAGCACTCAAGCATGCGAGCAGTGTGGCTACGATTACTTCCTGAGTTTGAGTCAATGTGGGCACCTTAGCTTTCAAAACAAGGGTGCGCCGCTCGCCTTTATGAAGCTGACAAACTGATGATTGTCAAGATTTCATTTGTAGTTTATATTTTGAGGTTCCTATAATTGCAAAACAAACCCTGACTGTACATCATCTCTTTCATGCGACTATGAGAAAGCGAAATTCTGTTTTCATATTTTAGATGAATCTACTTCCATCATTTTGTCAAGTCTGTGCTGGACTTTATCCTAATCTTATTATTTATTTGTCTACTAGGTCATTTGGTCTGGTAAAATTAACAAGTTCTTAAGTCAATGCTTGTTAGTGTGTTAAGCCTTAGCTACAGGTCTGTCTACAAAACACGCAGTGGACCAACACAGAGAGAAAAACGCTTCGAGCTAAATGAGCTCAGCGCAGCTCACAGGAAAGTGCCGTGCGAAAAGACCTGATTTTATCTTTTCCACATTCCTCCCTCTTATTAATTAATACCCGCCCCCAAGCTACTGATATATACAAACAAGAACACAAATGAAATGTGCCTGCAAATTAAGGCAAATACGAGATGGAATTAAATTTTAATCCAACATTATTTAAAAAAATAAATATTGTAGTTTAGATTAAGCATTTTCATAAAATTCCTAATAAGCTTAGAACCTGGAAAGTGAATTACTTTAGTGTTTAATTTCAGGGGCCGCTGATATCAGCGCTCGATTCAATTCAGAAGAAAATCTTATTACCCGTTACAAAAATGTAAAAAAAAAAGAAACTGTTGAGTCATAAGAGTTGCTAAAGAAGATAATCTGCAACTCGGAAGTCTGAGTAGCTAAGTCACCTTCAAAGCTATTAAAAAACACCCAATTTAACTGTCAAAATTTGGGTTGTGAACTATATGTCTTGTGTTTATTGTGCTTTTCCCTCTTTAAAAATGCAATATGACACTCAAATTAAGTAAAGTTTTAGTAAAAAATATTTCATCTTTTAAACGAGATAAATTCACCTAAGAATAAAGCTGTCAGAATGATTTTTGAATATGTGTGTTTTTTACTAACATTGTTTATTATTGGTTTACTTCCTGTATATATTTGTGTATGTATTGCATATATTTCCTGTGTTATTTTAAGCGTAACTTAAAAACATGAGAGAAAGCTCGTTGATTTTAAAAATCATAGATTTTTTCCGGGGCAACAAAGTTCAAACGGTCAAAATAAATTGTTTTTGTTGGGGTGCTGAGCTTACTCTTTCAGACCACCTGGAGCCAAACCGTTCACCCTGTTTCAGCGAATGAAAACAACTATCATTAACGGGCCAAACCCCCTACGCTATGCAAAGAGGGAAGATATTTGCATTATAAGCCCTGTCTGTCATTTTAGCAAAGCTGCTCTCGTGTGTAAACCTGCCTGTAGGTTCCTCTGGCCGACAGCCTGGAGCTCTGAACGGAACAGACGTGCCATTGCTACTCAGAGCATCCTCGCGTTCCATTTAAACCATCGCCTGCATCATGCCTGTCAGATACCTCCACGCTTTAATCTCTCTGAATGGTGGGAATGTGAAGTAATAAATTAAGAATCATTAGCCTGCAGCTAAACTAAATGATATCGTCCATGTTCAGTGAAAAACACAGATCCCTTCAACCCAAGACAAACAAGAGGGGGGTGAAAATGACATCATGAGATAACGCATGCTACAGAAATCGAATAATTTCCTTGTCTTCATGTCTGATGATTACAATAGCACAGCAAAGACAAACAGGAAGCATGGGGATGTTAATATAAACAGATTTTTGTTTTTTAAGCTCGCATGAACTGGAAATTGCAATTGACTTTATTTTTTGTGTTCTGGTGTTATTCAAACTGAAATGGAAAATGGTGTGGATTTTCATCCACTGGGTATTGGTTGGCTCCTGAAAAGTAGGTGTTTCAAAGCTGGCAGCTGACTGACCATTGGAGGGGAGTGGTTAGCAGCTCTGGCCCCGCCCAAGCCATCACAATGATGTCACCAGAGGAGGTCTGCTGTTTTAGAGGGGAAGCCCATTTTCAAATTTTGATTAAAGATTATGACGCGCATAAATTTAAAAACAAAAAATGACATGCACGGATAAATTATTTACAATAACACGGCAATATTTCATAAAAATTAAGAATTGTATATTTTATTTTCATGGTGACTTTAATGTCACAGACCACATAAAATACAGCCTTGGACAACAGCAGCTTATCCATACATGGAACGTCTATTTTTCACCGGTTGCGTAAAGTGGTGCCCTGTTTGTGCGTGTGTGTATGTGTGTGTGTTTAAGGGGAGGGGCATGCATAATGTCCTGTTTAATTATGGATTTAAACATTAAATATCAAAGGCCAAATATAGCCCTCACTAATACTGCAATCAATCTCTTTCTACGTCTACTGAGTGTAATTACACATTAATGAGGAAACACTGCTCTATGCTGGATCTCAGATTATTGACCTCAGCAACTTATAGTTCATTAGACAGCAAATAGCTCACAAGGCTGGCATAATAAACCATGCCTTGCACCTCTGCCAAAGAACAAATTATATACAGGCATTGCAAGGGACTCCTAAGTTGGGGGCCTCACATTTACCCCGCTAGGTTGCAACATACTACAGTGGTTAGGCTGGAAATGGAAGACTAGCTTTATGCTTACTGAAAAATATACAGTTATATACTGCATAATAAATGATTGAAATGATGTGAAACTGAAGGCATTATGCAATATTAACAAATATGATCAAATATTAAAAATAATATGAGCACTGATGTCACATGACCATACAAGTTACATCTGTCAGTCGATCAGGGTCAACAACACTGGAATGTTGGGTGAAAAAACTGCAACTTTTTCTTTATATAAATAAAAGTTACGATTCACTCACACCCACACGCGCGCACACACACACACATTTACAAGCAGCAGAAAATGAACAAACTTTGACAAAGTATGGGAAACACAGAAACAAAGTGACAGAGACAAACGACAAACAGGGAAGTTATTTCCGTCTGTCTGGTTTTGGGTTAAAGCGTTCTTAAGAACCGCGAAGCATCTTGAAGGCGTCGTTTGTGTAAACGAAACAGACTGAACCGTGGCAGTGTGCCGATGACGGAGAACCGGCTCGGTTGAAAATAAAACCGCTTGTGTCAGGCACCACGGCGAGATCTGAGGCCCCAACCGCCGCGCCGTGTGTTGTTTTCGTTGCGGTTGTGTCGACTGTGTCGGAATATTAAACCTTTCATGTGTTCGGAAAAAATATGAAATAATAAAACCTCATTTAGATATGAATACAATTCTTCCCTTTCTCTTGCGCACAACAAACTCTTTTTTTGCCCATCTCGGCACCCAGGTACTGATAAACCCACTGGGTTAGGAACAAAACGAGAATGCAAAACCAGACGAGAAAGTCTGGGAGAGCTTTCAAACCAGCAAAACAGATGCACTGGTAGAACAATGAATGAATAAATAAACCAACAAATAAATAAATAACACAACAGACGCGATTGTGTCCCTGTGGTAGACCTGCGTTTAACGCACACCCCAGGCGACGCTTTCTGATGACATAAATAGCTGATCATAAAACCTCGGGTTTCTTTGTATACATTTTATTAAAAGTGTCTCATGTCATTGTGGCAGCTCGTTTAGTCACAACGCGGCAAAAGTTTGAAAACAACTGATTATAACCAGAGTTTCATTTATGAGAAGCGAGATTTTTGATTAAATTGCTGTTCCTGGGAATAGTTTAAATTCCAAAGTGCAATGTGTGGGCAGCGTACTGTTCTATTGAAATAAACATAAATCATGTATTCATTGTTTAGAAAAAGAAGCCATGATACGCGGAGAGTGCACGAGGTTACCACGAACCATAAGCTAAACTGAAAGAATAGCTTGTTTAACTTCTAGTGCTACAATTGAGCGTAGAAAAGGCGAAAACAATGTCATAGCAACAGTAAAAATGTACATAAAAGTGGCTGCTTTCATGCATTTACAGGCAGAGCTGTGAAGAGACAAATTAGAAAAAGAATTTATGAATTCTGAGTCCAGAAAGTAACATTAACTCCCAAGAGGAAAGCGATTTTGGTCCTTTTTTACAAAACAAATAGCGCATTATTTTGAAATCCGCATTACAGTACAAACGACAAATATCGCTGTCTGTTAAAACAAAGCTAGCAATATATTCAACAATGGAATCCTGGTCATTTAAAAATTAGCTGCCCCACAGAACAGTCTTTGTATTGAAAAAAATGACGTACAATGTTGTGACGTTTACGGTTACACAGTTGTTTCTTTTAGACAAAAACAAATTGCTTAGCAAGTAGTGAACACGTAAACTTTTCTCCAACACGTGTTTCGAAACCTGTCCAAACGCACAGCAGCGAGTTGATCTTTCAAGCAGAAAGCAAAAGAGACAGAGAGAACCCAGAATGAACCCGAATGGACATGAAACTCATAGTTTGAGCAGTACGAACGCGACAGTAGCCAAATACAATACAAGCCCATGTATATTACAACACAACCATATATTAATTTAATAAAATACACAATATAGCTCTTGTACACGTAACAATTTGGCTCAAATGCACAGAAACGGCAGAAAAATCAACCAAAATATGTCACTTTGATGTAAACACATTAAATTGGATACATTTCGCACATTAAATGATATCGTGTGTAAGTGACAATGTGAAGGGACATTTCCTTGTTTTTTTAAAACCTTTTCGTGTTCATGTTCTGTTTAGTTTTTAGAAACGGTGTCCAGTGCAGCGTAATAAATATCTTAAACTGCATCTTCATCCTGTGCACAACCTCTTTCAGAGCTGCATGTTTTTTCACTTTCTTTTTTTACAAAATGTATAAATATTTCCATTGTTGTCAGGACACTATACATAAGTTCATACATTTATACATATTTATCTGTATGTATATATATAGATATATCTTTTCACAGTTGAGGAAAAATGTCCCTAATATTCAAGAGGGTGACTGTTAGAACTTAACCTCAGACGGGTGAAGAGTCACTTTAAAAGTAGAGAGCAGAAGACAGATGCGATCACACAGAGGACCAAGAAGTGAGAGCAACAGGTTCACCGCTCTGGAATGTTCCATACGTACATATACATGGGGGAGGACACAGTTTACACGTGACTAGAAATGACAGGTGAATAATGGTTACATTTCATAATCAACCCACCCCACCCCGCCCGGTAGAATCATCACCCCACACACCCCTCAGAATTTGCTGATATCATTAGCACTTCTTATGCTGATATTACAAAGCCATTAAAAGTAAATGAGAGAATGTCTCTGACTTGGTGTGGTCCGATCGCACACCTCTCCCTTGGACTGCGATTGTCAGAACGAGCTGTTTTCGACCACCCCTCCTAAAGTCCCTGGCTGGGAGAGGTGGTACGTTCCCACTGCGGTGCGGTAACAGAAGGATGTTACTGTAAGAATCAGTTTTAAGCTGGTGGGCACTTGAAGAAAAAATGCTTGCGAGAAGCCAGAAAAAACAACTCCCAAATAAAATGACCTTGCCACCAAAACACAACAGCGTCCAGGTAAACAAAAGCGAACAGTTTTTTTTTTTGCTTGTTTTCCCTTTTGTGTATTCGTCAAAATCTTCAAGTACTCGTATTTTTGTCCACTTCAATTGTCTCATCGGTACTCTCATCGGCACTCTCTCAGAGAGCGTCTCAACTCTCTGCCTATATTTCCTCCTGCTTTTCTGATGCTCATGTTCAAGTGCGGGAGGAACCATCTTACTTTCTAAGGGGGGTGTTTTCACTTCCCCGACAATCCTGCAGCAGTTTGTCGATGTCTCTGACCACCTGGTCTGGGTCCATGATGCCACGACCCATCTCTCCTCCTCCTTGCTCCAAGACGCAGTTCATTTCCACCGCCGTCTCCTGGCTGATCCGCGATCGTGCCTCAGCCAAGACTTTGGCCACTGGGTCGGAGGGGGGCAGAGTCGAGTAGCCCTGCTCTTTGTTCTGCTTGTTGGGGGAGATGTACTGTCCATCTGGCGGTCCATAGTGGCTGGTGCTGGGCTTGCTTTCTGCTCCATCGCCCATACCTTTGGCTGAAGAACAGGGGGAACCTGTATTGCAGCCCTTGGTGGGACTACAAGAGGCAGAGGGAACCTCTTGTAACAAAGGGCTGAGGGCACGTTTGGTCTTTAGGTAGGGTTTAACATTTGCTACGAGGATGGTGTGGTCCCGACGTTCCTTCCCGAACGTGCAGAATGTTTTTTTTCCATTGGGATTGCAAACGCTCTCGTAGGTCTCGGGCTCAACAGCCACTGCTTCCATGCCAGCCGGGACAAACAGGTTGGTGCGATAGTCCGAACCCTCGGCCTGGGGAGTTCCAGCTCCTCCGGCCCCTGCTGCAGGAAACTGGGGCATCCAACACCGGTCCGAGTGGCCCAGCACTCGACACTCCTCTGTGCAATTTAAACAATCTTCCTCTACAAAGAAAGAGAGAGAGAGAGAGAGAGAGAGAGATGGTTAGCAGAGACTAACAGCAACAGGCAATGAACAACAGCAGTACAGCCGTGTTTCCTGTGGGATTTTCCAGACAAACAATCCATTGGTTAAGCTCAATTACACAAACCAGTGTTACAAGTATACAGATTCTTTACTTAGAGCTGATTCTGCATGTTAAACTGAGACACAAGATGGTATGTAAACATAAAAAAATAAGGATAAGGAACCAATCAACTCCCAAATCAGACAGTTTGTTACACTTAACCATATGTTGTGGGTAGTCAGTAACACAACAGAAACGTATGTTGCCTATTCATTGTCACTATATAGTGTGCAGTAGCATCCACACTCATTGCATACAATTCACAAGCTATTTTTTCACAACGTTGCAGCAAATGTTGCAGCGAGGTTCCTAAACAGCATTGCAGAAAACACTGGGGTAAACTTTGCTTCTAAAATACCACAAACAAGCTCAACAAAAGAATTAATTATATAACACAGGGCTTCCTGCTTTTTGAGGGAACCAGCTGGCTAGAGGGGTGTGTTTTCTGTGAACACAAAAATGCAACAGCCCCCCTCCCCCCATAGTCACCCCCCATGATACACACGCATTCTGAATCCATCCGCTTTAGTGAACAACAACAACTCAGCTTTGCCAAAATGTGTGGTGCTGCTATCATACATTTAAGTCACTGGGCTTTGAAGCTATCCCAAGGCAGCCCTGCCATATCACAGAGCCAAGTGTGTAGTGCGTCACTTTGAGTGTGTGTGTGTGTGTGTGTTTGCCTTCTTTCAACTCAGCTCAGAAGAAACCACATTTTGGATTATTGTGGGCTGTCTCTGATGGTGTATTAAATGCTTCCCGGATTGTGAGGAGGATAAAAAAATGATACATTTTAATATGGGAAATGAAAGAAAAGAAAATATGAGGAAACAAAAAGGGGAAACATGAAAATGAAATATAATAATAATAATAAATAATAAAAATAATAATAACCAAAAGGGAAGAGGAAGGAACAACTGCTCTCCTGTGAATATAAAAGCACAGAGCTCAGGTAGAGCCGGGGCCCGGGGCCACCCATGTCCACAGTCACGAACACATGCAAACCTCACACACTGTCATCAGTTCCTTGTGTGTGTTCACAAGAGAAGCACAATGATTTGAGTAGAACAAACAAAAGTCCTCCATGCATATTTAATAGCTTGTTGATGTCAGGCTTTTGAGAACCAAAATCTTGGAAACACAAACAACCTCATAAATTTATAAGAGGAAGCGCATTCAATAATCTAGCGTTTAACCCAGTCATTATTCACCATTTAAAGACCAGAAAATCTCTTCTGATAACAGACCACTGAAAATGAATCTACTGCAATGGTTTTTATTGTTCATTGGTGGCTCTTATAATAAAACACTTTTTTTTAAAGCTGCAGGCAGAAATGGCAGTTGCCGACAAAAATAATCTCTGCTTGATTAGATTAATAACATTTTCCTTATGTAAATGTCAGCTGCCACAAAGTTCCACTTGTGTTTATTGCACGCTCACTTTTGAGTTTAAGTTTTTCATTATTATTATTTCACAACTGGCAAATTGTCGTATAGTTTTTTGGTGCTAAGCAGCCTCAGCGAACAATTTTAGGTTCTAAGAACCTTAAGTAACAAAAACATTAAACATGTTCTAGGAACATTCAAAACATGCAGTTTTTAAGACGTGGTATTAACATTATTGCTTGGTTATAAGATTCAAACATTTTAAATTCTCTAATATTTTTAAAACGTTCCACTAACAACTTAAGAGTAACATTTTTTGATACGGTATGATATACCACGTTTCACTGATGTTACTGCAAGAATGTTTTTGAAAACTTTGAGAGAACTTTTACAGAACGCTAACCAATGTTCTGAGAATGTTTCCTGTTAGCTAGGATGTTTCTACAGCAACAATCTGATCGGGACAGATTTCAATAATGTTTTTCTCAAACATCAGTTTTGATATATTGGAATACAATCAGGGTATTTGTGCAGATGAAACGAATGCTGCTTTTCCTCATTGGCTGAAAGTGGATGAATTGCCTGTGCTGTGACTGTGCTAAATTGATATCGGTGTTTACCTTTGCGGAAGTCTCGCTGCCGTGTATAAATGACGACCACTTGACCTTATTATCATCATTAATCATATTTTAAATGGCTTTTTCATATGTTTCTCTGCTAAAGGTCAACCCGTGTCATGAAAAATGATCCTCCGCAGCTTGCTGCCCAATCCCTATTGTTCCAGGCTTCACTGTGAGTGCCTGGCCAACAAAAGCCTATCCCTGGGGTTTCCATCGGTTTGCTTCTGGTCTGTGGGGTTTCTGCTAACCTTGAAAAAGTTTTCAAATGTCTAAAAAAAATCCCCTAGCTTTTCTCAACAGTAACGGTACACTGCACCTGCCTCTCCCGGGGTCAAAATGTGTCTTTACGGCACACAAATACACATCGCACTAAAACACACACACACGGATCTCTGTTGTCTGTCTGTGGACCAAAGGGACACAATAATTATTTTACTGTTTGTACCCTTTATATTTATATACATGCTCTTAATTCTTTGCACTACAGTAAAATTTATTAGTAAACGTGATTTTCATGTGACGTGTGTTGAATTTGAATAACGCATCATTACACCAGTGAGGGTCAGAGCATCATTTGTACAGTCAGATTTATACCTTGTATTTTTATGTTCCCGTTAAAAAGCCAACTGGCAACATTTTTCACCAAAGCCAATTTTTACTTGCATTTGGCTCCTGATGAGTGTTAATTTCGGACCCTGCTGGTACGTCCCCAGGGAAGAGCTCTCCATGCCGGCGAGACAAGAGTGTGAGAAGAGAGGGGCAAGTACTTTGTGAGAGGGGAGAGAGAGAGAGCTTGACATTTAGCATGTGGTGCTCTTGTGTTGTGGCAGAGGAATACAAGGGCTAGTCCTGAGAGGCACAAACTAGCATGCGTGACAAGGTGAGGACGAACATTCCGTCCACTTTAAATAATGAGTTCTCCCACGCGCACACACAGACACAAACACTGTCCCCTTCAGATCTACACGGCCCTTATATCATAGCTGCTTTCCTAGTGGAGTGATGCGCAGACCAAGTATGCTGACCCATACTCAGAATGTGTCCTTTGTATTTGACCCATTGAGTCAGCATGCACACATTGGAAGCAGTAAATAGTACACAACCACACCCGGGAGCAATTAGGGGTAAGATTGCAAGGGCAAGGGCATCTCAGTTGTTTCCTGCCAGGAATCCTGGAATCAAACCGGCAACCTTCTGGTTACAAGTCCAAATCTCTAACCACTAGGCCCTAGAACTGCTTTTATCATTACTAGCATGGGTATAAATTTTACCCTGCTAAAAGAAAAAAAAATCTGCTTTGATGGTCTTAGCTGGCAAATTTGCTTGTTTCAGAGGACTTTTAGAAAACCTGCTTAAACTAGTTAAGACCAGCAAACCAGCTTAGGCTGTTTTTCATCAAGACCAGCATAACTCAATGACAACCACAAACAAACATTTTTTTACAGAATAAAGAAAATGACAGAAAAATGTTGCTAGCAGACATCCAGGCTAAGTGAGCAAACCAAAGTGCCTTCTCTGCTGTGCTCAGGAGTGACTGCTCATTCATGGAAGCACAATAAAGCATAAATAATCTATGCTGACACATCTCCACACAGCCACTGAGCAGGAACCAATCCTTCAATAGATTATTCATGCCTGGGCGGAACAGGTGACCTTGAGGTTTGGCAGGGTCGCCATGACTAACAATAAGACATGTGACACCAGTCGAGGCCACTAATTCGTCGCCAGATACAAAGCAGGAAGCACAGTGTGAAATACTACCACCCCTCACCACACACACGCATACAGTCAGCACATAAAGTTCCCAGCTAACAGGGAACATTCTCAGAACATTGGCTAACATTCTTTAAAAGTTCTCTGCGAGTTATCAAAAACATTCTTGCAGAACCGTTGGTAGAACGTTTGAAAAATTATATACCATATGTGTGAAAAATGTAATATCCTCTCATAGCTAGTGGAATGTTAATACAATATCTAAAAACTGGATGTTTTGAATGATCCCAAAACTTTCAAAAAAACATTTTTCATGTTTCTGTTACTCAACAATCACACAAAATTGTACAGAAATGTTCAAAATCCTTCTTCAACTGATTGACTGTATTAATGGCGCCTGAGATGACTGCTCGCACTCACAGTTAAATGCCGAACGCTGTATTGGCAGTCTAATGAGCCAACCGACATAATGAACACAGTCCTACGCTTCATCCAGAAGCTCATTTGAGTTTTAACCAGAGAAACTTCTTAGAGAGACAGGAAGTAGAATTTAGACCACTTAGGAGTCTGAAGGCAGTTAACAAACACATCACACTCCTCGTTACAGAGGCGGATTTGACATGCCAGGTTTTCTGTCTTTCCTCATTGCTTCTCTGTCTCTCAGAAGGATTTGGGTGCCTGTGTGCTTTATTTGATTCTCCAGCTGGGAAAGAGAGTGAGCGAGACTGAAAGAGAGACAGATAGTGTACACTGACTGGGTGCATTAGGGCTTCCTGCCAAATCTTTTATTAGCATCTCGTTTTTCAGTCCTGTCATTTTGATTCTCTGTGCTCATTCGCCAGTGACCCCTCCAGATCTCAGCATCATGCTACCAACTTCCTGTTTTCTTTTGGCCTCACCGACCAACATCAATTTCCTCCACCCCCTTCTCTCTCAATCTACTGCCAGCGGGGGCAGATGGAGTATGTGATGGTACAAGACAGCGATTACAAATCAGCCCTTATGTCAAGATTCAAAACAACGTCTGAACTAGATGTAGAACAAGGAATAAGACAATCAAACTAATACTAAACATGCTAACAAACTAAAAAATGAACTTGCTAAATGAATAAATGAACTTAATGTAGACCATCTGAAGACCATCTACTTCCCACCTAACAATGTAAGTTGTAAGAACATTTCCATAACGTTCCATTAAGTAACACAAATGTTAAAAATGTTTTTAAAAAGTACTAGGAATGTTCAAAATGTTACAAGAACATCATCTGTAACATTTTTAAAAGGTTTCCCAAACAACTTAAGAATAATGTTTTTGATATTTACATTTAAACATTTGGCAGACGCTTTTATCCAAATTCTGCACATTGTTTCTAAGTAGGTGCAATCCCTGGGCTCGAACCCATGACCTTGGCATTGTTAACGCCATGCTCTAACCACTGAGCTACAGGAAAGATATTTATGATATAAACTAATTAAGTTCTACATATAAAAAGTTTGATTGCATTTTTGATAACGTTGACAGAACTTTCAGAGAATGTCTGATTTCAGAGAAATCAGAATGTAAGCTGTTACATATCTGTGCACACTGGCCTGTCACTGAAACAGGAGTGACACTGAGGGGTGGTGTGAATGTGGAGCGGGGCTGAATCACAGTGGGGTGGGCATGGAGAACAAAGACTCTGTGTAGAGTGTGATGCGGTTGCTCAGTGTGGGCAGGGCAGCATCGGAGAACATGCACCTGTGCTTTGAAAGACTGGGGTGCAGTTGGTAGGGTGTGTGTGTGTGTGTGTGTGTAGTCGGCCTTGTACTTTCAAAGCTTAGAGAGCAGCTGATAAAGGTCCTTCAGGTCTGTATGACATACTGCTGTCACACCTGTGTGTGTGTTTGTGTGTGTGTATTAATATTCTAATAACGTTACTGCAAAAACATTTTTAATAACTTTATACGAATTTTTAGACAATGTTAGTCAACGTTCCCAGAATGTTCCCTGTTAGCTGGGAATACACCTACATGCAGGTTAACCAAAAACTTGAGTTCATAAACACATCCACGGATCTAAAAACAAACACACCGTACGCACATACGTTTAAACGTATTGAACCTAAAATGTATGGTTGTGTCCGTTGTCCTACAAGAATGTCGGCCTCTCTTTCATTCCTTGCTTTTCGAGATAATGTGTGTGTGTGTGTGGGGGTGTGTGTCATCGAATGCCGATGGACTCCGGGAAGGCTCTTCGACAAGCCTTCAGAAAACGCTGAGGGAAGGCGGAGACGCTTTAACTAAAGCTACGGACAATGTCTTTTCATCAAACGCTTTTTTCATTAGACATTTACTGAGCCAAGCAGCAGGCAGCTAATGCCTGGGTAAATTCTTCTAAGCTGAGGCCTCGGGGTAGCCCGCCCTCAGCGCAGACCACCAATGAGACGGCTGCAAACAACACACAAAGCTGAATCGATGTCCAATCACTGGCCGGACCTCCTTAAAGGAGGAAGTTATTGAAACGAGACAAAAGCAAACGGTCGCATGGAGGTTAGTGAGGGGATGCTTGTCTCTCGCAGCAGGGGCTCCGTCTGGACCTATGGACTTCAGCTCTCACCTGTGGTGGTAAGATGTTTTGGCCTTTCAAAGAGAATGTGCTACCCTTCACCACACGCACATGAAAGGGACGTTGGGGGTGGAGAGCTATTTATGCGACTCGCTGGATACGTCACATTTCAAAAAAGCGTATTCATCTGTGTGGGCACTTGAGTGTTTGTGTGTTCCTCTGTGTGTGTGTGTGTGTTGCTGCATCGGTGGACTCAAAGGGAGTGAAATTGGGTCCATTATATGGTGTATAGTTTTCTGTATGCGTGTTTACATGTTGGCTCATAGCACTGTGCCTGGCGACTCTGTGTTTCTAGGAAAATGCATTACATGCGAGTCACCTGCTTGTAATGTTGTTTACCATCAAAAGAGGACTTAGCATTCCGGCTTTGATCTCAGTAATCACACACACACACACACACACACCTATACACACGCTGGGTTTTCATGATTTATAGGGACATTCCATAGACATAACCGTTTTGATACTGTACAAATTGAATATTCTATCCACCTACACTAACTCCTAAACCTAACCCTCACAGAAAACAATGATTTATAAGTTTGTTTCCTCACCCAAAAAATGTCAAAATTTACCATGAATACCAGAACCACACACACACACACACTCTAGATGAGTTTACGCACAGCTTCAAATGATTGACAATCTGTCTGCCATGTTTGTTTGCATTAAAAGCACTTCCTATAAGATTATTCATGCAGGTTCAACCTTCCAGTAATTCCAGGAGCAGAGGGAAACTGTGTTCACCTTTATGATCTTTGTTTTTTTAATTATATTTTTCATTATTATTGCCCCTAAGCATTAACTTTAACACGTGCAGTGTTTGCTACAGACAAGAATAATATTACAAGTCACAAGACATTAAGAAGATTAAAGCTATAACTTCTATAAACGATCAGATGATTTTTACTTCATTTCCCGCCTAAAAAAATACATGAACATATCAGCTAAAACAGCAGATCTGCATCCTGAACTCTTTTATCTTAAAATCATTTATTCACGACACGTATTATGTTCACTACCGCAACAAATGCCCTCCTCAACAAAACGGAAAAATACACCATTCAGTGTCATTCAGCATCATTCAGGGTCCTTCTGTTGGTATTGTGACACTCTGGTTAGCCATTAACAGATTACATCATCTTCCTTTTTGTTAACAGATAAAACGCAAACACATTCTGTCCTTTCATTCTATTCACTGCACAAGTGAAGCCTGTGCTCCGCTCGTCAAATTAAAAATGCCGAAAACACACATCCTGCCTACTGATCAAAAAGGTTTAAAACGTCTAAAACACTTGGATGTCTTAATGTAGCCTTGTTCTCAAACACTGAAAAAACTGAGTGGACTCTCAAAGGAGAGGCTTCTGTCATTCAAACCGACTGAGATTCAGTGGCTGAGTGGACGCTAGGCAGGAAGTGGGCAGGACACAAAAGAACCGTTGCACCACGCAAGGACGGTAAATGATTTCCAGTCATGTCCACCTGCACAGAGGCGGCAGAAATGAAAAACGAAGGCGGAAAAAACAGGAGGAGATTTCTGGCCCATCACACACACTCACATGTGGTGTAAACATTCAAAAGCTGAAGTAACAAACAGGTGGGAGACGAGCGCACCTGTGTGAACAAAATCGAGCTATTACGAAGCTGTGTGAATGAAGAACAACGCTGGCGGTCTGAATGTGTCATTTAAGCTTTTGTAATTATGACGGAGGAAGTCACGCTCGTGCTGGGTGAAGCTTTTGTAATGTACTTGTGGTGTGAGACGTAGTTCGTTTCAAACCCTCGTCTGGCCCTTGTGTGTTCTTTACCTGCTGGCGCGGATAAAGTTCAGTCTTGGAAAAGTAGAAAAATGGGCGGCTGGATTCTACAGGTGGGAAAGAACTGGACAGCAGGTGCAGGCACAGACAGCCAGATCTTCAGTGAATCAAATTCACTGACGAACACACACAAAACACCTTTTCAGTAATTGTATTCATCTGTTTTAATTTTCCCAAATGGAGTTGTAAAATATTCTCTCTCTTTCTGTCTCTCTCTCTCTCTCTCTCTGTATTTTAATTTCTAATAACATAAAGCTCCTAAAAACGATGACTCATCAGGTAATTATAAAAACAACCGACCCATCGGTAAAGGAAACACAGCAGATAGTGGGATGGTTACTCATTTGATAATTACTACATTATCTGGCTATATAATGGCTCTTTCCATGAACAGGGTGTAAATGCTGTCCATAGCTTTTTCAGAAAGCAATTTTAAAATGTGTTATTGTTGTGAAAGCAGTCGAATAAATTGTAAGAATATGTAAATTAAACTACTAAATGTACAAATAATACAATCATGATAAAACCTCAAATAAAAGGGATGAATTGTTTCAAAAAGAAAAAACGCATATATGTTTCAGGTGCTGTTTTGTTACACCACTCGAAGACTAACAAACACATCCCAGCTAACAGGAAATGTTCACAGAACGTTTGCTAACATTCTGTAAGAGTTCTCTTCAAGTTACTAAAAAAGAATATTTTATAACAATATATATCATATAGGTGAAAAAATTTTATTCTTCAGTTGTTAGTGGAATGTTTTAAAAATGCTACAGAATTAAACAAATCTTCGAATAACGTTCTTATAACCAAGCAGAAACGTTAATACAATGTCTAAAATACTGAATGTTTTGAATGTTTTAGACCTTTTAACATTTTTGTTACTTAACAGATACGTTAGGAAAACGTTCTTAAAACTTTAAATTGTTAGCTGTGAGTGATCAGGCATGTACAGTGACTGACCGCAGCTAACTCTACTTCTACATCACTTCCTGTCATGTAAATGTCACTCAGTCTACAATCACTCCTTCCCTGCTGTTTTCCCACAATTGGATTTAATACTTTTCCACGTGTCACCACAACGCTTCCCCGGAGTCCCGCGCGGAGGAAGAGGATTATAGGTCTGTCAATTATCTCTTCTCCGGCACGCCGCCGAATCACAGCAATGCGTCAAACTAACTAAACAGATGCATTCGATGATGTTCAGTCACTCATTACTAGATACAGCGTGTGTTATCCGTAGTCCTCATGTGTACCTGTAGAGTAATGGAGATGCCTTTAACCCCATTATGTGATGGAGGGGTGATGGATGCTGGAAAGGGTGAAAGAGGGAAGGGAAAAACAAGATAAGGTGTGACCTTTTAATGAAGACAAGCCCACGATAGACAAGAACAGTGAAGATGGAGCAGGGAGATAGACACAAGAAATAATGTTCCTGTAGCTCAACCGTGTTCCTGTAGCAGCGCACAGTTGTGGCTTCGTGTACCAGAGAACACACACACACCCGGAGAGCAATTAGGGGTCAGGTGCCTTGTTCAAGGGCACTTCAGTTGCAACCCCCCAGTGCTGGAATCGAACCAGCAACCTTCTGATTACTAGTCCAACTCACTAACCAGTAGGCCACAACTGCCCCTGCAATTGTCTGGCAGGTTCATAAATGTGAAAAAGGAGAAAGAAGAAAGGGCCAATGAAATGACAGTGTAAAAGTGTATTTAATCCATCTCTGTTATCTTAAACAACAAGAGTGTGTGTGTGTGTGTGTGTGTGCGAGAGAAACATTTAATTCTACAGGGTGATTTGAGGTTTAATCAAGTATTTGATGATTGTAAGTGTTTTAGTAATGGATCTATTGAAGCCGGCCCTCTGGATGCGAGGACAGGGGTCATGGAGAGAAAGCTGTTGAGTCTTATAAGTGGCTTTCAGTGGGGTTGGAGGAGAACCCAGCCAGATCCTTCTCTCTCCACACAGCTGTTCTAGTCCTCGAATTTCTCGCTGGCTTTACAACCGTCGTTCTAAATCTCGCTCTTTCTTCCTCGCTAATGCTCCGTCCACTCGTTCCTTTCTCGTTCTAAATCACAAATTGAGATGTTGAGGTCCAGCGAGCGCCTGATGTATTTAAGCACATTTTTGTCAAAAGCAGCTATGTTGTATTTTGATCAAAGCCATTATGTGTTGCAACAACCCATCTCCATAGCAACAGCTGTGGAGGCCCCACTGTAAATAGGAGCGCCTCTAAGTGAGGGCCTGTCTTTAGGGGTCCACATGCAGTGAAAAAATACAGCTCAAGGGGGCGAGTGAAAACCCTGACCACTTTTGAATGCTTTAAAGAAGGTACCTCACAATTACCATGGTAACCATAGTTTCCACCAAAATACAGAAGTTACTACAATGATTGTTAATACTGTAAATGCTGATAAAGTCTCCTTGTGTCATTTAGTTTAATTTCTGATTTTGCAGACATGAAGTGAAGTTTACTGTGGCATCAGTACCTGGAATAAATTCTGTATTGTGGTTGAAAAAAACTGAAACCACAGTAAATTGATTAAACTATTTTAACAAAAGATGCTGCAAAAGGTGCCTTTAAATGTGTTGTTTTAAACCGCGTATGAAAAGGTACATTCAGACAAACCATTCAGACATTTTTAAGGCAATAAAAGTCAGGTATATATCCATATATTTATTTGTTTAAGAATATTCAAGATAAATATATAAAAGGAAAGAGAGTAGAGGGAAGTGTATTAGCCTAATGTCAGTTAGTCAAATCCTGGTCCTTACCCGGTTACAGAGCAAACAGACACACTCTGACCACACGCCTGTCCAGCCCTCATCCTGCCTGCCCTGCTTTCACATCCTGCCCTGTTACCTAGCTTAGCATGCTGCCAGCTTTCCGTTTCACTTTATTGAATTAGCATTGACCTTTCCTTTTCCAACGTGCTCGTCGCTGCACCGTCTAAAACCCTACTGATTCTGTAGTCTTCATATAAATACATATTTACTCTGCTTCATAAATATGATTACATTTCTAAAGAGATGCATGGCTGAAATGCAATAAGACATGCTTAGCCCCCGTGTTGTTGAGGGACATTTAGAAGTCTCACTTCAAAAGCGAATTTCAGTTGTTTTAGCTAATTTATTTATTTTCC
>JAZGTI010005001.1:8176-26566 GCA_036877585.1 Botia kubotai | reverse complement strand
GCTACATGGCAACAATGTCCTTCCTCTCTGAGCGAAGAGAAATCCCTGAGGAAATCAGATAACACGCAGCCACATACAAAATTCAAGGCTGATCATCAAACCATCAATTGTTGGGATCGAGTTAAATGTGTTTGGCAGATGTGGACGCGCTTTTAAACGCACATCACACAGAACAGCAGGAGTTAGACTTCCACAGCAGTACAAATAATTCATACCCTGAGAGATTACCGTAAAGATTAAAAGATATTTCAGCGCCAGAGATTCCTGAGAAACAGGGATGATTTTGAGCCTGCGGTGCGTTTACTGAAAGATGCTGACGCTGCTAGTTCTTCTTTGATGCAGTAAGCTCCGATTTTCTCCCTAATTACAGTCAAACGACAGACTCGCGCTGTGGTATCACAGCCTCAATCTTCCTCACATCCCTTCATATTCAGCGAGAGGATAAAAAAAGTGACATATCTGCTTAGAAAAACTAAAAAAGCAACATGCAACATGCTAACAGAGTTAACAAAATATGATGGTGTAAAGCTCTGCAGCTCCCATCCTGCAGCAGCACCATGTGATGGGAGCAGATGATAATAATCTCACACTTTTATAAATATCATGGTACACAAATATGGGAATCATTTAATACTGTGGTATTTACACTAGGGGTGGAGGACAAATTCAATACCGCATACTATCATGATTCTTTGTGTGGCAACAGATATCGATATATGCATCAATATTTTATTATGTAATTATTTATGTGCTTTATTAAATCATAAATATAATAATACACATATTACATAATAAATATGCTGTTTAAAATACTTTTTTGCAATAACTAATAGAATGAATTCTTTTTAATTCTACTGATATGTTTTTTAATACATCTGTGTGTATTCAGCTGGCTGAGACTGTAACACAAACAGTTACAGTAACAGTGTGTCAGGTCTTTGCGACGTTTATGACATTGTTGGCCAGTCTGTCTGACAATCCCTTTCTGGTGTAAAAAACATGAAGTTAGATGAACAGACTGAGAATCTTACTTGTTGACAGGGATGTAGATAAAATTCCATTTGCACTTTAAAAATGGTCATATATGACAATATGATATTGCAATACTTAGCATAAAAAGCTAAGTAAAGCTTAGCAAAAAAGCTTAATCACAATAATATTGTATAGTGGTTTAAGTATTGTGATAGTATCGTATGACCTCTGGTGATTCCAGCCCCTTGTTTACACAGTTTACACTTCTAATAATACTGTCATACATGCTATGCATCCTAAAACACATGCCACTACAACATCCGGACAAAATGTTTATATTCTGAAGCTGTCAGTGTGACCCCTGCACAAGTCCTTCACAACAGTTGCTTGTATGACCGTACAAAAATCATTTCAGTTGTATGTCATATAACACGGATCTCATCTTTAACTAATGTCACTCACTAAACTAAAACAGAGACACGCAAGACGACAGGGAACAGTTGATTGCAGTGGTCATTTAACGGCTGTTGGCAAACACGTCAAACTAGCAATTAATGGTCTTGAATTATATTGCTTTTTTAATTTGGATTCTTCATGGCCAAAATCGTACAGTGTGTACCCAGAAAGACTTTTTACATGAACTCAATGTAAACGCCACAAAAGGTTAATGACTGACTGCACACACTTCATCTGACTAACAAGACAATGAACTGACAGCCCAGAAAATTCAACTGTATTTTTCGGAAATAAGTCACATTGGAGAACACCAAAGCCTGGGTGAAATATCAATTTAACAAAATTCACAACATCATAAAGGTCAAAATCTCGAGAACTATCAGCAGATTCATGTTCTGTCTGGTTAGAACACAAGGTTCATTTAAGCAGAATACGTTTCTATGTAAATATTCTGTGTAAATAATTTGTGAAATTGTTGCTGTGTAAATTATTACAATTTATGTGTGAATGCTTTCACAAACACTTCGAGGCTCAACATGTTGTACTTTCTTAAGAATGCACAACAGACCGCATGTCTATCCCTCGGTCTGGTTTCATAAAACAGACATACAGCTGAATACGGCATAAACAGTAAGACATATACTGGCTATAGCACACATATGATATCAACACAAAGACTCACACGACAGGAAAACAGCAGCACAACACTAACCCTCTTTCTTGCGGGTCCTTTATCTTCCTCCTTCTCTCCTCTGCTGCTCTTGCCATGTTTAATGGTCTTCTGCTCCCCAGGCTGCTTGATGGTCATACGGATCTCAGGAGGACAAATGTAGTTCTCCAGGTTCTTGGGAGGCTTTTTGGCCCGCTTGGTTGTTTGGATCTTTAACTTCAGACTACCTTCTGAGAAACTGGCCTCCTTGATGGAGAATTCCTGCTCGTCCAGCCCATCTGCCTGTCCCCATCTCTCACTATCCGCATTGGAAGTGGCATCCACATCCTTCCCCAGACCAAGCTCCTCATCCTCGTCATGGTGCTTTTGCTCGCCGGGTAAAGGGAGGCTCTTTATTGGACTGGTGAAAAGACCAACCTCACTGAGGTCCGCTCTGTTGATGGTGGTCACGGTGGAGAAGAACTCCTCGTTGCCTTTCGGTCGGGACGTCCAATTAAGCTCTCTTTGCTCCATTGACAATCTGGACGCTCTGTCCGAGATTCAGGAAGCAGAGGCACGCGGGGTGTCTCCTTGATTGAGTTCAGTCTGAGAGGGATGTGATGGTTTTTGGTTCTACTGGTTCCAGAACCTTATACATCTGGCTATGGTAGAGTTTTTCCCAGGTGAAACTGAAAGTAGAGTCAAAAAGAATAAATTATTAGCTGACTAAAACTTCAGCAAACACCTGAAGTTTTCACATCACCAGACATGTTATGGGCCAAATGAAGGTCAAATATAACGAGTGAATGTTTTGAATTTCATTGAAATTTCACTGAATGCGTCAATCACATCTCACGAGCAAATCACTTGTCACTGGAAATGTGTCACGTTGCGTCTCGCTAAGATCCATTTCTTCAGCTACCGCATGTAATTCTTTAGCACATCAAACCGGCTCGTGTGTAAAATACGGAACAAGACAAAAGTGTCTTTGTTAAACCACCAATCAATCAGGACAGAGTTACACCACTGGATCCAGGTGAAACCCCTGATGCTGTAATCACACTGCTGACCAGCTCATCATGTGGTCAGTTGAGTAACTCCAGTCACAAATGAGGTCTCTGGCCCAGTGATAAACAGGGAATAAAAAGACTAATTTCAATCTGTGCCGACTCAAATGCTGCCGTTCAGAAATCTTCAATGACACTGACTGTTTATGTTTTGGTTTGTCTATGTGTCCGAGAAGTTTCCTGACACATCCTGCGTGTTCTCACAGACAACTAAAAATGTAACAACACAACGGCCATGTGCATACTGCAGCTAAATATAGTTGTCACTCCTCTTTGGAGTGCTTGATCCTGTTCTGTACACACACAGTTAGAAACACATCCTGCAAGCAAATACATTCCCTAAAACTTCATGCAACCAAATAAAAAACATTATGAGCAAACATTGGCATGTTTAACTATTTATGCTCGATGTGCTATCAAAAATGCTGCTTGGATTTGGGACAGTGAATAAGCACTCAACAACCTCCCAGAGCACCTTAGAAACCACATAACAATGTACTAAAATCATTCAGAACAACATAGCAACACCCTGGCAACCACCCACAGTGCACAAATATAGTAATCTTTATCAGCCATATATTTCAAACACTATAGCTGCTCCAGAGATTAGTTGATTGTGTAAATCAAATCCATACACCCACAAACATAATGCTCTTACCATTACACAACACTAAACCCCAACACCCAGTTTATGTAACACAAAAGTCTCGGTTTGACACAAAAGTCTCGGTTTGACACAAAAGTCTCGGTTTGACATGCTAATTGTTTAAGAAAACAGTCAAATAAACAAACAGGTTTTATTATTATCATAAATACGCCCTGGGCAGGCCAGGAGTCCTCGTCCTAAACGCCACAAAGCAGCAGCATTGCCAGTGGCAGATTTGAGGGGGTATATTCACACACACACACACGTCCTCGAGGGGCTTTACACAGTGATCTGCCCTCTTTTTTGAGGATCTCAATTAAGATGATCAGAGCACTAGGGGGCAATTAACTGAACAAGTTCATCTTCAAACTCAGATCAACGGATTAATGATGATATAACACTGAAAGGCATGGCTTTTTAAGTTACTAAATGGATTTAACTATATGTAGCTCATTTTGAGATTGGATGTTGGTCAAATTGAATGAATTCAATCTGTGTTGACCTAACGCTACAGTGTGTTTCACTATCTCTGAATCTCAGTCTTCATTTTCCCCAAAACGTTCATGTGACACATTCAGATATAATACTGATTACTGGTGAGAGAATAGCAGCAATATAATATATCAGCATTATAAACATAATGGGGTGAAATACTGCCATTTTTGAATATATGTTTTTTTATCAAAATACATGAAATGTACATCATAGGCATTTTTCAAAGCCTGTTCCCTAAAAACACAGAGTTTTTATAAACTGACACGATCTATAGCTGGTGTCAAGAGTGTGTGCTGTGGTGAGAGGACTTCTCCCTGCCTCAGTCCCTTTTAAGGCTATGAACAGAGAACAGGCCTGAGGCAGACTCACAAACAACCCTGCCGAAACGGCACGTGTTCACACTTTGCTGAGGTACTGTGGTAAACAGAGGAAGCTTTGTGTTGTTGTATCATATTTCTGAGAAACCTTACATGACACACCATAATGGTGCAGTCAAAATGTTCAACTTTAAAGTAATAAACGTATGTTTATATCTGACGGTGTTTTCAATGTATGACGACGGTCCATTAAATGGGCTGTAAAATAAACTATCCAGGGATCCCTAAATTGCTGGTCTCGAGCAGAGGAGTCCTGGCTCGAGCAGGACTCAAACTTAGTCACGCACAAGCACCACCACGCAACACGTCAGCGCGCGCATGGCCCACTGGGCTACGTCTCAACAGTACAACACACTGAACAGACCGTCCTATCCCTGACAGCTTCTTGTGAAATTAAACTATGTGTACTCACATGATGGCAAAAGGCCTCGCAGGAGCGGCACGTTTGACACATGCCTAGCTGTTCTATTCAACATTTGTTCCAAGCAGACATTCATTTTTGTGACACGGCTGGATTACGTGTTATATGTACCGCAGCTTCGGGCAGCTACACAAAGTATATTCTGAACTAGTGGTGGAACATAAATAAACACTCACTGGCTGCATGTGGGTCGCAGGTCTGAAACTAAATTAAACCAAATGTGTCTGAGATCCTAAATCATTGCTTTCTTTTCCAGTGTCTCCAGCTGATGATGTCACAGCAGCAGGAATACAGTGAAGAGAAAGACTGAGTTTGATGTTAATGATGAGACCAGTCATGTTTCTCATACAGCCAAACCGCCCAACAGACAGCACTGATTAGACAAGGTGCTGAAGGGAAGTGAGGATCATGTTTCCCCTGTTAAATGAGCAATCCAATTAATCCAAATTTAAATGACAGACAGATGAAGGCTACAAAGACTATTTAGACTATTTAGAGATTATTCCTATACATTTTTTCTCTCATAACCTGCCATTGACTGCTGTGGTAATACTGTGTTTGCATACACTTTTATAATTAGCTTTGATATCTAAGCAGTTTCAAAAGGATGGTACATCTATTACATCGCCATTCAAATCCTAATCGTGAAGTTTGTTAAAACTACCACAATGTGATTACTGATGAAGCACATGTTGCGTTCCTGTAGCTCAACTGACAGAGCAGTGCGTTAGCAGCGCAAAGGTTGTGGGTTCAGTTCTCAGGGAACACAAGTACTAATGAACTGTACACCTTGAACACACCGTAAGTCGCTCTGGACAAAAGCGTCTGCCAAATGGATACATGTAAAAGAATTAGAGCTTGTTGTGTCATACTTCACCAGCAAAGCCTGAAAATGTGCAGTCAGTCCCACTCGAGTTCACAGAAGACTAACTGCCCCTGTCTTGTTTCCTCTATGACAAAAGGATTACTGCCAAAATGTGCATTTTACACTGAGGAAAGAGACAGGAATTTTAACCGCAGCGAAAACAAAATGGCTGTAGTCAAAAAATGAGGCTGCCCACCTCCCTCTTTAGCTCACTACCAAAGGTGTTCTTGTTCTGATGGTGTTCTTGTTCTTTGGTTTGGAAAGGCTGCCAAAAATCAGATATGTCCTTGGATATCTCCTCGGATATCTCCCCCTTTCCTTTGTCTCCTGTCAGCACTTGGCCGTCTTCCAGTGCAACAAACCATAGCCAGAAACAGAGAGAGACCCAGTCACACACATAAACATCACTTTAAATTTATCCTTTTCTCAAATACTGTGGTTCTTTTGTGTGATCATATACTCTATATTAGGGCTGCACAATGAATCTAATTTTTCTTCTAATCTAAGAAACTAATCAGGATAACCATTACGGGTTCATCGATTACATAATCAATAAAAGCCATGATTACAGCAGTTCATTGGTGCTCATTTCTGTGTGTTTTGGGAGGTGTGTTGTTTGTTGAATGCAGCAGCGAATCAGAAGTCTTCAAATTATTGTGGGCGTGTCGTGTAGCAGTCTCCTGTTTAATTGCAGAGCACATGGGCGTGTTTACAGGATAGATGCAACATGTGTTCATTGTGCATTCACACTCGCAACTGAACCACAGCTGTCTGACTACAGCAAACAACAAAGGATCGGCTGTTCAATTTAATGTATTATACGATTAAATGCCAACACTGTTTAATTTAATAAATATGGAAGCTGACTCATGAGCTGCCATTCTGACATAGAACCCAGAAGACAAAAAATTGCAAGTTATCCTCTATGTCGACATCTGCAGACATATTAACAAAGTCTCTTTTATGCAAACTGTGTGTCTTCCTTAGCTTGTAAACACAATACAGTGATTACGAATTCTACACCAGACCATAGTGGCCTACGTCAGAATGTAACGTCCTCTGTCAGAAGCACGCGCATGCATCATGGTGCTCTTGTTAACGCATGTGGGAGACTACCACAGATGAAAAGAAAATGGTTAATAAAGGTCATTTTATGCGCAGAAAGTATTCTCATCACTTCATAAAATGAAGGTTGAACCACTGCAGTCACACTGATTATTTTAACAATGTCTTGATCACCTTTCTGGGCCTTGAAAGTGGTATTTGCGTTGCTGTCTACGGGGGTCAGAAAGCTCCCAGATTTGATCAAAAATATCGTAATTTGTGTTGCTAAGATAACCGAAGGTCTTACGGATGTGAAACGATATGAAAGTATGTAATGAATGACAGAATTTTGTCACTTTAAGTGCTTTAAGCCACATAAAAAATTTGAAAATCACCATCTGTCAGACTTCAATCCACCTCAAAATGCAGCATTGACTTGAATGTTGCCAAGTGCGCTTGCATGTCTGTGTGTAAAGCGTGGTGGTGGTATTCATTTTTGTATGTCATATTTAGACCAAAATTATAAAGTGATCAACCCTTTTCCATGACCCATGCTCACCAATGCTGAGCAGCCTCAAACACCCCCACAGAACCGACCTGCATGGTGGATAAATCAAAATGATTCAAATTAATAATAATCAATAAAAAAATTAACATCTTGAAGACACTTCCTTAGTGTCTTCAACACACCTGCCAAAACACACAGAAATGAGCAGCAATTACCACTGTAATCCTGGCTTTTAACCCATGCACCTGTAATCGTAACCGATTAGATTATAATCGATTCGTTTCTCGATTATTTGTGCAGCCCAACTTGACTGTAACATCAGTTCTTACTCACCAGGACAGACTAATTTCACATACTGTCCCAAAACTCACTCATCTAGCAACACTCGAGTACTTGGTTAGGGTACAGGTTAAATCAGGGACTTTAATCAAACCAAAGGGACGATAAACAACCAAAAGAACAAGCTTTGGTATTCTTTAATTTCTTGACTTCACACCCCTCATCAGAAGCTTTTCTTTCACAAGAAATGTCATTTAGCATCTCAGACTGTAAAGGTTCTGTCAAAAAGGTTCCCCAAGTATTAACATACAGAACTGTAGTGTAAAGATGCTGAGACAGCCATCCAGATCACCTTGTCAGAACTCCTCCCCTTTCTGGAATTACCACCGCATTTCGACCAATCATAAGAGGTGCAGGACACTTATCTAAGCTCTGATAGGCTTACTGTGTAGGTTATTAATAATTAATAAATCCCCCTTACACATGTTCTGAATATTATCTGATCTCTGTAAATGTCAGGAAACGTAAATATGACCATCCAGTCTACTGAGAAAGACAGCTGACAGAAACAAATCACTAGGTCAACAGTTTCAACACGCAAAACCAATGACACGCCTCAGAACCTAGCGTGCTGCCTACTTGACAGCATTTTAGGCATCGTAGCACGCACGCAGAACGCTGTCTAGTTAGGCAGCTCACTGGGTTTTGAGACACAGCCAGTCTGTAATGAGTAAGAGCACAAGAGGCATGGAAAGCAGCCTACACAGTGACCTATAGTGTAAATTACTATGGGCGCTTGACAGTGCAAACACACGCCTCCTCTCTATCAGCGGGAAACTGATGCATAGCCACGATTACAGTAAATTACACTGAATCATTAGAAAATAGCGCAATAGACATTTCACATCACAGCAAAGCTCATTGCCTCAGTGTACTCACAGCAAACGCTGTCTTTTTGGGTAAGCTAAATAAACATACCTTCTGTTGCTATATTACACGTCAATTACCGCCAAACCTGACGGGTGGTTTTGTATATTTATTTTGTTTCATTATAGGCAAAAACATAAATCAATGTGTGTCGTGTAAAGAAAGGCAGACTGGTGATAGTTCACGTTTATCCGTGCAAAGACGGAGCTCGAGCTGCAGTTTATAACCCAATAAAAACACAGATTTTGTTAAGAATTTTAGTTCAAGGTCCTTAACAGCATAACCACAATCACAATATCCTACAAATGACCTTTTGAAGAGTCTGCATTGGTAAATGTGGAGGAGAACACGTAAACTCACCCATTTCTGAAGCTGCTGAGGTCTACCACAGTAAATCCATCCGAGAAGACACTTCACAATCCCTCAAACTCAACCAAACGCCGTCGATCGCCTAAAAATCGGGTCAGTCGATTTGCAGTCAAGGAAAGCGGCTGAAATGTGGATTAAAGCAGATTCTGGGGGCAGTCTCAGCGCTGCAGTGCTTCCCTCTCAAATCATCAGACTCGGGGGTGGATCAAATCTTCCCACTGCGGAGAAAACAGATCTGCTCTTACCATCCTTGATCATATCCAAAGTCCTGCTTCAGATGACGCGCCGGACCCGATCGGCCGTGCAGCACGAATATCCAGAGAAATACCGAGTCTGGTGTTGCCGTTTCTGGACGCGGTTGATCGGACTCGAGCGAGAGTGATGTGACTCGTGTTGGACTCCCGCAGTAATTTTTGATAGTGATCGGTGTGCGCAGCTCCAGAGATGCTCACCTGCGCCCTCTACCTGCCCAACTCACCGCGTCCTTTCATTTACTCCTGGAAAATCTTTGCAACCATATCTTTAAGGGTTCTGAGAACTCTTTACCATAAGATTCCGCTTGTTAACATTAGTTAGCTATGTTAGTTAATATGAAATAACAGTGACCAATATTTCTACAGCGTTTATTCATCTTAGTACATGTTAATTTTTAACATGTTAACGTTTTAAATATTAACATTAGTTAACACACAATTAACTAACAAAAAACAATGAACAATTGTATTTGTATTAACTAACAATAACAAATATTAATCCATGTTATAAAAATATGTTGCTCATTGTTAGTTCATGTTAGCTAATGCATTAACTAATGGTAACAAGCCAGACGTTATTGTGAAGTGTTAGTGAGATGTTGTATGAATGTTGCAGTGCTGTTTGAAGTGTACACTAAAGAGATTAGGGAGGTTTGGCAAAATACTACACGTGACGCATGCGCAAAGCTTACTGAATCAATGCCCAGGAGAATGGCTGCTGTAGTCAAAAACAAGGACCAATGACATATGAATAACTATTCTTTATTTCCTGCAGTTTTTTTGCATAATAGAATAAAAGCCATATTCCATGATGCACTGTATTTTTTTAATTAAATATAATTTTGACATTTTATTATCTGCTGATATAAATTTATTACAAAAAAATGTTGTAGGTTTACTTCATGCTTAAATAGAGATGTTTAAAACCCATACACTTCACACTGCACAGAAAAGTGCATTTCATTTGACTTCTCATGTGTTATAATGTGGTTTTGTCATGAGAGCAGTTTAATCTGAGTTAAACTAATCTATATGTTTTACATTCACATTTATAACATGTGAACTGCTGTGACTGTACAGATCTCCTAAAATATTATTTCAGTTGCCGGGGTTCTGGTTGCACATCTTGCAAAGACTCATATTAAAGTAAATGGGAGCCAATAGTAAGACTGTATTATATTTAAAGCAAGTGTATTAATTCTGTACTGTCACCACTCATCGCCTCACACTCTTCACCACTTTGAGCCCTTTAGACAGGCTGAGTGTTTATATCTGAGGTGTGTTGTATTGACTGAAATACAATGTAATGACACTCTGAAATATAGAGGTCAACATCTGCTCCCCTGACGGCCAATCAATGTCTTGACTGTGTTTGTAAATAGTTCTCATTGGTCAGTCCTGAAAATCAATGACACTGGCAATTATTCAAAGAGGTTCAATGATTTGGCTTGTGGATAAAGTTGCCATGGATACCACATGTAAAGAGTTTAGCCGTCTGTGTGGTGAGCAATGCTCTGATGCAGAAATACAAATAAGAGTCTACTGTCTGATACTGACTGTCTGATTAACATGATACTGTCTGATACTGACTGTCTGATTAACATGATATTGTCTGATACTGACTGTCTGATTAACATGATACTGCCTGGTACTGACTGTCTGATTAACATGATACTGTCTGATACTGACTGTCTGATTAACATGATACTGTCTGATTAACACGATACTGTCTGATACTGACTGTCTGATTAACATGATACTGTCTTATACTGACAGTCTGATTAACATGATACTGTCTGATTAACATGATACTGTCTGATACTGTTTGATTAACATGATACTGTCTGATACTGACAGTCTGATGATGTGTCCAAAATGTTTAAAGTTTTCACCTGCACATATTAAAGATGTAACTTAAGGCTCAGATCACTGGAACTGTTGAGTAGTTGAATTGTTTAATACTGCTTAATGATTTTTTTAAATATGTGTAAAAAACAAGCCTGTTTGAGACTGTTTTCAAGTTTATTACTGACATGTTCATATCAAAATCACCAAAACTAACAAAAACTCACCTCTTACCTATACTGGATAAATCATATTTTGTTTGCAATACCATTCAGAAATCATTCTGTAATTTGGGGACATTGGGTTAGACAGCAGTTAAGAAAATTTATCTGATGGGGTTAGAGCACAAAACCACAAATGTGTTTATCAAAGTCAGAGGAAGTGGGCGTCTTCATAAGAACAGAGCTCATGCTAACCACTTCCTGTTGAGATGGGAAACTTCAGATGGTGATAGAAAGGCATACAGTAAACAAGTCAAACAAAAAGGTATCAAAGAGGAAATATCTTTAAAAGCAACAATTGTGCAATAATTACACCTAACACGTTGTGCTTTAAACTTACCTGCTGATACTAAAGCTACTTGTATGAAAAGTGAAATGATTCTGTCTTCTGAGTGTCATTAAAAGTGTATTAATGGTGTCAGTGCTGATGGAAGACCGGATTAGATCAGAATCTATCTGTATTTAACCCGTTGAGTGTTTTAACTGATTTTCATACACTACACTTCTGAAATCCATTATTGTACACATCTCTAGTGAACAAGCTTTTCATCTGCTCACTGACCTGTAAATAAGTCTACAAAGATGACTAACCAAATCTGAGAACTTAACAGGAAAGTCACTGAATTTTGCCTACAATGCATTAAAATGTTCTTCAAGTGCATAAAGGTGGAAATATTTTAAGTTGGTGCTCACCCATGTTTAGGCGCAAAACTGTCCAGAAGCCAATTCACCAGCAGTGTTTGCGCGGTTTATTCATTAACAACAGCGCCATCTACAGCTCTAAGTTGTGTACTGTGCCGCATGAATCTGTACGCAAATATTACAGGTAGGGTAGATAATTTCACAGAAGCTAGCAATAGCAAGCTAGCTGTTATAGTGTAAGAATCCACCCTCGCTTCAGAGCATCTCCACAGCCACACCTCCTCCAACACACCAACATTCAGAGTTTCAGGAAATCCTATCATTGCATTCCAATCAAGAACATGTAAACATTTAAAATAGATTGAAAAAAGACAGAATGTACTTAAGAATATTGTTCTGAAACATTTAGACCATTCAGAAAGTAACACGCAACAATGTAACACGCAACAGTGGGTTTACATCGCTATCATTTCTTGTACAGAATGAGTTTTGTTTCACATTTTATATTCAATTGTTTTCAGTGCAACAACAACAACAATAAACATATATAACATATTAAAAATACCAAAAAACCCACCACTGGTGACGAGTGAACCCACTCACTGCAGGTCATGAACTCAGTGGGCAGCTGTCAGGGGTCAGGTGACTTGCTCAAGGGCACTTCAGTTGCTACCTGCCGTCATTGAAATTGAACAAGAGCCCGTCTGATTAAAAGCCTGACTCACTAACTAGTAGGTCACAACGATCACATGACTTTTATATGAATTGGGACACAGAACGGACACTAAAGATGGTGCGGGCTTCATTATATTACAGATGTACTTGCTGTATATGATCGTTATTTTTGCATCTGTTCGAGTTTGTGAGTCTTTACACCTGATTAGTCTATTCCCCGGGCATCAACAGAACAGATCTTGAGGTAATGTTACATTTACGTTTAGTTTTAAGTGTCTTGCTGTATAACTGTCAAACTGGACATCAGTAAGATCCATCAAATCATTTACATTAAACAGAGTCAAACCATTATAGAAACATGATGTTTTGTGTGCAGGTGGATGTTTCTCAGTTCTAATGCTTTCGTATTTGTCATAAAGGTTTGCATTGATTTGTTTGCACTTTTAAATTTGTATCATTTTGTATCATTTTAAATGGTTAAAGAATGATATTGTTAATTGTACTATATGTTTCAGATGATTATGAAGGACACCAGTCTTGTATTGAAACCAGCCCACAACAAAGCTTACATTATAATGACACTGTGGGGTTTGGAATACATGCAGAATCACTGAATCCTGCACAGGGTGAGTCCTGTGGTATGATCACATTCATTACTGTATTCCTCATTCATTCATAAACACTACTAAAAACTACTGCAGGAGTTTCTTGTTTCTTATGATATCTGATGAAAATGGTTCAGGATACCATTAATTGTAACTCCTATTCAAATTGTACAACTGAATCCTGGAAAAATATATTGTATTGTCTCATGTAAATAATGCTTTTATATCCCTGTTGCTTTTCTCAGGTACCCTTAAAACGAGGTTTTGAGTGATTTGTGTTTTTGCATCTGGTGTTGCTGTATTCCTCATGAGCTCAGCTCAACGGTGAACAGTTACAAAACTAATGTATTTATGTGACAATAACACATCACCTATTTAAGTATATGCCGTAATTTTAAAGTTTGTTGGTATATACATACCAACACAGACAATATATTGCATAGACAATATATGTAGGTTGTATTTATTTCATGTGTTTAGTTTGTTAAATTGCATTAACACTTACAGGAATTTGGGATGTACTAAATCGAACCTTTGCAGCTGCTGGCATATTTTGATATGCAAGCCGCTCCTGTAGGAGGCGCTGTTGTCACAGTCCTGTTAGCAGCTTCTGTTTGACAGTTTATAGCTTGTTAGTGAGATGTTCACATTTTATTAATACCTGTTATGACCAATAATACCTGTTATGACCAATGTCATTCTTAAGAGCCTCCACCCAGACCTCCCCCGCACGTGCCGACGTCACACGTCAGCGTTTGATGCTGTTTTGGGCAATTTAGTGCTTCATTGAACACATTCTCTTTGTTTTGTGCTATTGTATCTATTGTGTGCTGAAAGATTTTCAGTATTTTTATCTTTCTAGATTTGTCACTTGAACAGCTGACTATGAGTCTTTCCAACCAAAACTCCGCAAGAGTCCAACCATAAACCAGTATACTACATGAAACGAAACAAAACCACATTTTTGGCACGTTTTCCAAATTGCAGAAATGAATTTGTTTGTAGTTATGCCTAAGTAAGTTTTACATTTGGAAATAGATACACGTGGGGTGATATATGATAAGATAAATGAGATGAGATAAACGCATACATGCATAAATAAATAGAAAATTAATGAACACATAAATGAAAACATAAAAATAACATGCATGAAAAAGTAAACACTAAACTTAAAAATAAGTATAAACAATGTCAAAAGAAATTAGGACTAAATGTAATTTATTTTAAAATGATTTGTATTTGTTTAACCAAACCATTTATTCCTTTAATTTCATATTATATCTATTATTTTTTAATTATCTCAAGTTTGGTCCTCTGTAATAGCAGATTTAAATAAATAATATACTGATGTGTTGCTATTGTCATTGTGGTCCAGGGAAATTTGAAACCCCAAGCCATGACGAAAGCGGAAGTAATAGACGGCGACGCTTAAATTTAATCAATTTAAAAAGAGATAAATACGGAATGAACTTAAACAACAAAGCACCGCTGTAACCCAACACAGCTCCGGGATTTAAGGTTTATCTAGGACATCATCATCATCACCTTCAGCATTACGGTCTCCCAGACGTGCACGCGCAGCTTCTTTCTGTCCGCACGCACGTCACCGTCTATTGTGCTCGGCGCTCGTGCAGTCGGACCGCGGAAGCGAGAGGAGACGCAGAAGCACGACTGTGTGAACGATAATTTCACATCTGAAGTGGATCAGTGTGTGTAAAAGAGGATTTACCCCCGTCAGCATGTGCACCCCGTGTTGCGTGTCTCAGGTGAGTGATGCAGTCACTGTACGGCAGGTATTGTTATGATATCACCTTATCATGCGCGGATCGTTCGCGTTCTTTAACTTCAAATGATCTTCCGTACGCTTTGATGTCGATGCGCTTATATTTACTGGACAAAAGTTTCACTAACGCGTTTTTGCTTTAAACGTCTCGAATTGCAGTTTGTTAATGAGTAGGCGTCCGTTTTAAATGTACAGACGGCTTTATATTGTCATTCATATTACTTCTGTCATTGGCTCGCAATAATGTTTTTGTTTCTATTTATTTTGGCTATAAACTCCTTGTAATATAATCGTAGACAGTAGACATGAATACAGTTGATTTCACCTTTGCAGGATTTATAGTGCTATGAGTGGGAGCGCAGTACAGGACGTGATACCATGTAAACTGTGTGTTTATCTGTAAATGATGTCATCGCTGTTATTGACTGGAATGAACGGCCCTGTCTGACCTTGTTTTCTGTCGGTATGTTCTTGTAAGTCACTTTCCTTAGTTGAACCCCAGTGAAGTGAACAGCGTAATGGACCATATGTCTCCTTCACAATCTCAGTGGTCTAACGTCTGTCTTAAAGTTACTCTTATGATGTGGTCCTTTTGTACGTGGTGAGGTCCACGTGTGGTCTTCTCATTTCCTGCTTAGATCCATGTGGCTGCTTGTTTGCATAAGATTAGCAGTGGAAACAGAGCTTGCGCTCAGTGTTCAGTTGACTCATTAGCTCTAAGCTTGTCAGGAGCCAGTGGCCCCACAAAAGTGATGAGACTGAAGGAGATTTGCATGTGTGTAGTGAGCATGTTTGTTAACTAATTACTGTTATTAGATAACACGCTTGGTTTAACTTTAATCTCTCTTTAACGTCATTTTATACCTCTTTATGTTGGCAACAAGATTGTGGATTTTGTATCCAAGTGGATGACTTGACAACACAAATTAAAAAATGGACTTTTGTAGGTTGTGTCTTGCTGAAAATTGCCATGGAAATCTAACTGTGATATTGTGTTCAGTTGTTTGGGTCTGAGTCAAGAGTGATGATTCAGTCCTGGTGATGTATTCTGTATCCAGAAGGAAGGTTTGTCATCTTGGTAACGTTTCTGTTGGTGTTGATCTGACTCTAGAACAGAATCTAAACTTAAATGAACTTACAGGAATTAAACAGGGCAAGGGTATGCACCAGCTGCAGGGAACTTGTGTTTTTTTCTGAGATCTGCACTGATTAATTAGTAAAAAAGATGAATACTTTTAAATGCAAACAAATATGCCTAAATATATTAAACCTGTATTCTGTAATATCCCTAGGCTGGATTTTGTGGGTTTACATGTTTTTTGAATCTCAGCTGACTCAGTTTTTCCGCTGCTGTACTAAAATAACTGAGATTTCGGTGGTATGAGTATCTCTGTGTTGACTTTGTGGGCAGTGGTGAGACTTTCTCACCCTTGTGATTTTCACACAGCCAACACACAACCCTCTCGCTCTCATTGGCTTCCTCTGTTACCATCCTACAGGGTGTTTACTCTTTCCCATAAGCCTTTGCATTGCTTTGTATTTGCAACTGTCCAGCATTTGTCATCCAAACTCCATCCATCAGTCTTTGACTCTTCAGTGTTACTTTGTCTACACTTCAAACAGTGAAATAATACATTTTTGTCCCAGCTGCACAATTGTCTGGCTAACAGACCCACAAAGCGGCTATTCATGACATGGGGACTGTAGATGAATTGTTTGGTCACTGATAGTACTTGAACCAGTGAGGAACAGAGATATATTTTATAGGCCTAAATCTAGATATTCCACAGAAGGTCTGTCCACAGTATCTGTGGCATAAAGTTGATTATCTCATTTCTGTTTAAAGCAAAAATTAGTGCATATTTGAATGATTACTAGGGTTGCAAAGCTGTGAAATTTCGAAAATATTCCTTGGAATATTAGGGGAATTTTTGGGAATTCATTGGAAATTTTAGGGAATTGTTTACTAACTATGTCATATACAAGCATATATATATATATAAACATATTTGCTTCCTCAGTATATGACTCGTTTTCATCTGTGTGCCGTAATTCCCACAAATTCTCAGGATATTTTTCAACCCTACTGATTACTTCCTGGCTCTGTGTACTTCTATTGTGGATGCGTAACTGCCCTTAAGTCTAGACAGCGTCTTAGTGTTTTTGGCTGCCAAGTATCTTGTCAAATCACCAGTAGTTTTGTTTGTTTTTCCCAAAGTCCCTTATATGTTGTCTTTGTGGGGTTCACTGTAGTTCAAACTCTCATTGCACTAGGGTAGATTCACTTACTATAGTTGTACACTAGTGGAAGTGACTGTTTCAGCACCCAGCAGTTTTCTAACATGTTTTTTAATTAAAAGCATCTACATTGTCTATGTGGGTGTCTTTGCACTAGGCCCACAAAGAAATTCCTGTCCTGGTTTGTGAGGAACACAAATGTCCAGGTTATTGTTTCCCCCAGACCCCTGCTGATCCCAGGAGAGTGTAAGAGAAGGGCTCTTTGAGAACGGTCTCAGACACAAGAGGGATGGGGGATGGCCTGTTTGCTGAGGAGACCTAACTGAGGTGCTGTCCCACTTGACCAGTGAGTGGGGCTCCATGGTGCCCTGGAGGAATGGGGCTGTTGTGTGTCGGGTCATGTAGACCGACCACCTGTTGTCTGGAGAGGGGGATGTGTCCTCAGTCTGCCTGATGGAGAAATACTAAGATATTTATTTTATAAGATATACTTTTTGGATTCACAAGATAAATATACATTTTAAGGATTTTATATAATTATGACTAATGAATTAGGCCTTTAAACATGAAACCCTCTTTCTAACATCCCTGTACCCTTCTTTCATGTTTATCTTGTTTGTAAACAGTAGATGAATAGATTAAGACACAGACGTTTGTACTGTTTGTGTATCTGATCTCATTGCCTCAATGTTATGTCTGACTGTTGCGTCATGTGATTCAAGCTGCTTCATAGTAACAGCCCAGATCTACTATTGCCCTCAGCCAATAGGAATGAACCATTTTTGTTGCTAAAGATGAAAACAGCCAATCAGGTGTCCTTAATCCCCCCCATGTATTTTCTCCTATCAACAGTGCATTATAGTTATATAGGTGTATTAAACCACTCGATTTGGTTTTATCTTATACTTATTAATTATTAAAGTACATTAATGTAAACACAGTTTTATATGACCGGACACATTTACAAGCCATTAGTTTGAACTGTACATACAGTATGAATGAATCTCACTCCCTGCTCTTCTCCTGCAGCTGGCCTGCTGCTGCGGCTCAGC
>JAZGTI010005000.1:4101-26569 GCA_036877585.1 Botia kubotai | reverse complement strand
CAGCAGTCTCTGAACTCACGCCGCGTTGTTTGCTGGAGTCGGATGTAATCCAGTTTATTGTCCAGGGAGCAGACATTGGAGAGCAGGATTGACGGAAGTGCCGGCCAGCTAGCGTTTGTTTTTAGCCTAGCACGGACCCCCGCCCTCTTGCCACGCTTCCTCGCGCACCGCTGGCGGGGTTCCCTCCCCCAATCATCGGCAGCAAGCAGAGATCGCGTAGCTTCTCCAGCAGATCATATTGCAGAGTGGCTGTAGCGTATTTCCTGCATGTAGTGAGTATATGGCGGTTGTATACATGAACACCGGTAGCATCGATGTCCATGCACCGTTGGATGTTTACTAAAACAAACAAAAAGCACCATTTTGTATGCAGAGCGGCCGCTGTTCACTACTGTCGCGCCGCCATCTTGGATTATTTCCAAGATGTAATGTGACATTACAACTTGGTTGTAATGTCACATTACAACCACAAACGTAAATGTTTTTTATTGAGATTTTATGTAATAGACCAACACAAAGTAGCACATTATTGTAAAGTGGAATGAAATTAATGATACATGGTTTTCAAAATTTTAAGCGAATAAAAATCTGCTAAGTGTGGTGTGCATTTGTATTCAGCCCCCATGCGTCAATACTTTTTAGAGCCACCTTTCGCTGCAATTACAGCTGCAAGTCTTTTGGGGTATGTCTCTACCAGCTTTGCACATCTAGAGACTGAAATTTTTGCCCATTCTTCTTTGCAAAATAGCTCAAGCTCAGCCAGATTGGATGAGGAGCGTTTGTGAACAGCAATTTTTAAGTCTTGCCCCAGATGCTCAATGGGATTTAGCCTCCCGCTCAGCAGAAAAAACCCTGTCTGCTAAGCCTTGGAGAAAAATCCCCTTTGCTGCAACCTATTGCGGCAAGGCAGCGAGAGCAGTGGCCTGAGGGTTTACAGATGGTGGGATAGTCTCCTCGTCATCCGAACTGAGGAGGCCAGCATCATTCTAGTCACTGGCTTGTAAGAGTAGGGTTCAGCCAACAACACATTGGTCGGTACACATCACAACGGTCGGCCCAGCTTAAGGAGGTTGCCCTGCGAGAGGTCCCCGGGTGCAGGTCAGCATCAAATTTTTCTCCATCAGAGTCAGACAGGCCCAACTCAACGCTCTGTGTCACGGCCACTTTAAGTCTGCGGCGCCGTAGTTTAGCCGGGAGCGGCAGGCAACGGCTACAGTTGTGGGGGAAATCGATGGCTTCCTCAGCGTGCATATCACACAGAAGGGATGGGTATCCCTGGCGGCGATAAGGGCACTGCAGGCACACGGTTATCCCCAGGTGTGGCCGGAGCAGATTTAGAGAGCGACATAGGAGGAAAAGAGTGTGGCGGCTTGCAGAAAAATAGACAGCTAACCAGGCAAGAAAGACAATCAAATCTGGCAAAGGCTGATCCAAGGATATGTCCTCCCGTAGACTCTGGTGAAGTACACACCAGCGAGCTGTCACCACGAAACAGAGGTTGCGAGAAGTGAATGTCAACTGAGGACAGGTAGCGCTTGCAGGGGTCTTTATGCATCAGGTAAGGGGGCGGACCCTTACCTGGCATATGGCACGCGCTACTGTCTGTCAAGCCAGACTTGGTGCAATTGGATGCTTCTGCAGAGGTCAGGTCGGATGCCCTTCCCAAAAGTGGATCTTGAACACGAGATGAGATGAAAGAGATATATTCTTGGTCCAATTTTGGCAAGAGGATGTAATCCGATGTGCTTGTTCCAGTGTTTTAATAGCCATACCGGAAGAATCGATAAGCTTCGACGAGAACTTCTGGATATCAATTTCGCTGTGATAAAGGTCTATGACAGCAGCAGAAAAAGGCCACTGTCACTTTAAGATCTAACGCATGGATCCAAAAACGTTACTAAAGATGATAACAGGTTTAACATGTTTTAGTATATTGTTAACGTTATTTTAAAAAATCTAGCATGTTTTAGCATAATGCTGAAATATTCTTACATGAAGCTATCACATTTGACAAGAATTAGGCGGGTCGTATTTCACGCTCACTGTCATTCGATTAGTTGGGTCTGACAGGTGGAAATAATGATAAAGGAAAACGCGATGTACACTCGGAAGTCTGTTTGTCAGCTTTTATGGACGTGAAGGTGAAAAAGTAATCACAAAAATGTAAGTGTATTTCTGTTGTGCAGAGAAAGACTTGTTGCGCTCTTCAGTGTTTTGCATAATCAACATTTGGTTTTCGCGTTGCAATTTGAGCTCAAGCATTAGCAGTCCAATATATTGAAGCACAACATATTGTTATTAATTTATTATAAACCATTTAAACATGTTGATTACGAATATAATTACGTTCTTTTGTTGTATGACTGTCTCGTCCGTATTCCCATGATTCTCACAGACAGCAACAAACGCACCTCTTTTTTAGCTTTGGTTTGAGCTGGTCTGGACTGTCAAGCTGCTGTAAATGTTTACATTTGTATTTTATAAAGGCTGCTATGTGTTTATGTGTGTGGTGTGGCTTTGTGTGATCAGGGCTGGTACCCTGATGCTGCAGGTTTTAAAGCTTTGTCAACAATTTATCATAGTGTCCCTCATCCTTTACAGTCCTGCTGCGTTGGCAAAAATATTAGTTTATTAACTGGCTTTTTTGCAGTTCATGGGTTTAAATTTGAATGGCCACACCTCCACATGATTTAATGCAATTAGAGTTACAAGTAACAAGTAATTTCAGTAGTCCAAAACATAATAATAAATCGCAAAACTGTTGAAAATTATACCTAATTACAGTATTTCCTGATATAGAATACATTTTCATCAACAGACCAGATTACTCTAAGTTTAATACTGGTAAAACAATTAACATAGCCAGAAACCAGATCAAAACAGATGCCATACAGCCCCACAAAATTTTCACCACATTGTTTCCACATTATTACATGACTTTTTTGCAATTCTTTGCAATTTTTGCAAATCAACATATATATAGGGAAGTGTCAGCTGAATGATTCATTATTATATGTGTGTGTGTTGTTACTATAGGTAAAAGAGCTGTATCCATCTGTGCAGTCCAGTTGGTATCATCATGGCCTCTGCTAGTCTGTCACTGTTGCCTCTGCGTCTTGCACCAGAGGATGAAGCTGGAGTGTCATGTGATCATGGGATTTATTCCTCAGATAGACATGCTGGTCTTCTGCTCGCTCAGATGAACAAGATGCGTCTTCGCTCTGATTTTTGTGATGTGAAGCTGCTGGTGGGGGGAAGGGTTTTTGAGGTCCACAGACTGGTGCTGGCCTCCAGCGGCCCTTATTTTGCTGCTTTGTTTTCTGGAGCCATGAGTGAAGCCCAGGAGGAGGAGGTTCAAATCGTGGGAGTGGAGGCTGAAGTCTTTGAAATACTTCTGAAATTTATTTACACTGGTATACTGATGATATATTTGTGCGTCACTATAAGGACCTGTAGGTCAATAAATGGTGCTGCTAGGGCAAACATTACTATTACTAATTGTTAACCCTAAGTATTACGTTAAATGCATTATTCCTTTGTGGGTTGCTGAAGACTTTTTATAGTGATCAGATCAGACTTTTCACATAGCAGCTACAATCAAAACAGCCCAAACAATTCTATAACATGCACTTAAGTTTTAAACTTGCATGGATATCATATGGGAATGATGTGGCTTAAAGTTCCTGGCTGGTAACTTGTAATTTCAGACCCAACAAGATGTGATCCAAAAACTAACATCATTGTAAAGGTATTTTACAATGAGTAAAATGCATGCTGCATGTTGCCACAAAAGTTTTTTTGTATTAGTTTAGGAAGTGAATAAAAATTGTCTGAAAATGTCTACTTATTCATTTATATATTTAAATACACATTGTCAGTATTATAAAAAGTCAACACAACATTCCATATACTCTTTAAATCCTGACAGGTAGTATTCATGTGACAGTGGACACCGTACAGGAGGTGATGGTGGCCGCTGACATGCTTCAGTTAAGTGATGTGGTGGATATATGTGAAGATTTCCTTCGCGCTCACATGGACCCTTCCAACTGTGTGGGGGTCTATCTGTTCCTGGAGCATATTGCCTGTAAGGAGCTGTTACAGTTTACTGAGGATTACATCCATGTTCACTTTCTAGAGGTAAGTTCATGTTTCCTATCTCCAATATCCATATGCTTAGATCTTTCCTCTTTGTTCCTGTAGCTCAATTGGTAGAATATGGCAACACACAGACTGATAAAACATACCTTGAAAATACTGTAAGTTGCCTTGCATTAAAGCTACTGCCAAATGTTTAAATTTAAATGTAGAAAATTAGAAAGGGTAAATTGTGAAACGTGTATACAGGTAACTAATTGGATCTCTTTCCCCTGCACAATATTTAAATAGTCTAGACTGGTATGGTGCTGGTGCAAATCAAGGCTTCATGAGACATGCTGAGTTTTCTTTAAAAAAAAAAAAAACCTTTTGCAATAACTAGGTGCTCCATCCATCTTTTATGGGGAAACCCTTGAAAAGAAAAGGAGTCATTGGCTGGTGTTTGTGTTACATCAATCTAAAGGTGCAGATATGAATATATGAATAGATTATATTTACATAACACTGCTATCTGATCACAATGCATTCCTTGCATAAACAGTCACAAATTATAAACAGGTCGCAGTTTAATGTGTAAACAGTTATGTAAACAGGATCTATGAGAGAAGAGTGGAATTGTGCTGTTTAAGAGTATTGTTATGTCTAAAATAAAAATGCAGTATTGCATATATTAGTGACTGTTGTGTAATGTAGTGAAATGGAATGGTAACTGAAATGTTGAATGTCAGAGGTATGATGTGTAAATTATCATCATTTTATTGTAATTCAATTCAATGTTATTTATATAGTGCTTTTTACAATGTTACATTGCTTCAAAGCAGCTGTACATAAAAAAAATAGTAGTAAAACACAAAGCAAATGTCTGACATGTTAATGGTATTATTGCAAATAATATGTGTGGGATAAGATTAATACTATAGTAGGCCTATAGTATGTTTACGAACAAAGAGCTGACTGAACCAATAAAGCCACGATGTAATAAGTACATCTGCTAAGTAGGCAGAAATCTTTTGGCTGTTAAGCACTCATCTGTGGTTTAAAATAAAGTTCTAAACGTAAGTTCAGGAGAAGCCTGATCATCTGGTCCTGTCAATATTCTTATATCACTGTCCAAAGAATATATAAGCAGCCATCTATCTTTCTACTATGACAAACTACGGCATCCCTAGTGCCTCCCCTACTGCGACTCCTGCCCTGTTTGAAGGACCTCACTTTATCCAATTCCACTATGAATTTTTTTTTAAATTTTCATTAAGACTGCATGGGCAGGTGAATTTATAAATAAAATGTGGTTGATGTTGCACATCAGGTTTGCTCTTCAGAAGAGTTCTCCAGCTTGTCTAAAGATCAGCTGGTGAAGCTGCTCCACAGCGAGGATCTCAGAATTGAAGATGAGTATCAGGTGTTGACCGCTGCGATGGACTGGCTGCTCCACGACATCCCCCACAGGAAGAAGCACGTGGTGGAGGTTCTGGAGCCTGTGCGCTTTCCTCTGCTGTCCCCACAGAGACTCTACAAGTACATAGAGGGTGAGTGAATGTGTTTCAGCAACCGAGAGCAGGCAAGAGCATTGTTTTCTTCATATATTTTGCCATTATATAGATATGATGGTGCGATTGTTAAACTTGATGAGGTCCAATTTATATCTATCTGTTACATACAGTATAATATGGAATACATCTCAAGGTAGTGACAAAAGAATTTTCCTGACAGGTATTTCTGACTTCAGCTTGCGAGTTGCATTACAGACGCTGCTGAGAGAGTACACAGCAGTGAACAAGTCCCCTAAAGAGAGCAAACCATCCAGCCTTCTGCAGACAGCAAAAGTCCAGCCTAGGAGAAATGCCCGCAAGTACCTCTATGCCATCGGTATATGAACTTCCATCAGCATGCAAAAATATCAGATGAGATGTGACAATCATCTGTTGCTTTAATTCTATATTTCCTTTTGTGTGGAATCTGTTTTCTATTGGTCAGGTGGTTACACTCGTCTGCAGGGTGGCCGCTGGAGTGACAGTCGTGCTCTGAGCTGTGTGGAATGCTTTGATTCGTTCAGTCAGTACTGGACCACTGTGTCATCTCTGCATCAGGCCCGCAGTGGCCTTGGGGTGGCAGTACTTGAGGGCATGATCTATGTGGTGGGGGGTGAGTGCTTTCTTGTGTGTTGTTGTCGTGGGTTGCCATCATTAAACTTGGGTTTAACCAAAAACAAATACTTGGCAGTCTTCTGTTTTTCATGCTTTAGTTAGTGGTGATCTCTTAATCAAGCATTACTATTACTTTCCCTCATACTTAGGGAGACTTGATATGATGTTAAGTGGGGAAAATTGGGCACTTTGTGATCCCTAAATAAATATCACAATGCTTTTTTTAATGTAAAAAACTTTCAGGTTATACATTTATTTTGTGAACATTTTTGTATTTTTTTTTTCCTTTTTAACCTCAATTAGTCCATTCATCTGAATGTACAATTTATGTAATGTAAAAAATAATGTAAAAAAGTTTTTTTTTTTATGTTATTTTAACCTAACAGTCATTTTTTTGCTTAAAAAAATCTTCATTCCACTAATTAAAACACAGCAAACACTTTTATTTTGAGTGACACGTGCTGGAATCAAACTATCAATTGCATGTAATATCAATTGCCACTAGTTGGCTGTAGTAGTCAATGGCTGCATAAGCTGATCTCGGTAAATAGAAAAATGTTGTAAATGTAGCTGCAAGCAGCGATGGGCCCAAGTACTATTGCACCATCACCACCTAGTACTTCTCAGAAAATTTTGAATAGTTGTCATCTGCATTTAAATTTGAACATAATAGAGGACTATTTTAAAATCCATTCTAAGTAAAGTCTAAGTCTAAAAAGTAATTCTAATGTAATTAGCACACATTCTGCTGCTAGCTAGGGGCTCACAATAGTCACATAATTGTGATCAATCTACAACAGTTTCAAATGAATTCAGTTTTATTTATATAGATCTTTTTACAACGTTGCATCGCTTCAAAACAGCTTTACAGTGAGGGAAAAAATAATGATTTTTTACGTCTGCCTACTGACAACGAAATGATCAGCCTATAATTTTAATGGTAGGTTTATTTTAACAGTGAGAGACAGAATAACAACAATAAAGACCAAAGAGCTGTCCAAGAAAGTCAGGCACAAGATTGTAGACCCAAGGCTGAAATTATAACTATAAATGTATAGTGTAATGCAATGTAAGTCGCTTTGGATAAAAGCATCTGCCAAATGCATAAATTTAAATGTAAATTAAATGGGCTACAAGACCATCAACAAGCAGCTTGGTGAGAAGGTGACAACAGTCGCAAATAGAAGACTGTCAATCTCCCTCTGTCTGGGGCTTAATGCAAGATCTCACCTCGTGGAGTTGTAACGATCATGAGAATGGTGAGGAATCAGCCAAGAACTACACGGGAGGATCTTGTCAATGAATAGAAAATTAGAAATACCTGTCATTACGTTTGAAGGCTCGTACCTCTGGTCTCAGTACCTCATAGTGGTCTATGGGAGGGTAATGCATTTAGACTGCCTACTTAAACAGTATATACTTAGGAGACTATGCAACATTTAGTCAATTAACATGATAGATGATAGGTTTCATATTAAGCAAGATATGCCATTCCATGGCACACAGTCCAGCTTAGATGGCGCACAGAAAGGTAACATTTTATGAGACAGGTACAGGCACTACAACACCATTGCCACCTAGTGCTTCTCAAAAAACAATGCATAGTTGTCACATGCATTTAATTTAAGTCTGTTCTAAGTTTTTTGTAAGTGACACACTTCCTGCTTCCAGTTGGTGGTGCTATAACTGTGACTCACAATAGCAATATTATTGTGATCAGCCCACAACACTAAACATTTTCCAAGTTTTATGTAAATCAGTCAATGCATGCAAAAGATATAAGAGGAGTGAAAAGGAGTATCTTTTTGCACCATCTTTTTGTGCCCTGTCCAGGGGATGTTACCGATGAAATATAATTAGACGAAAAACAATAGAGCCCTTCCAACTTTGTGCTTGCTCCAAAACAAGCTAAATTTCTAGATTTTGCCACGTTAAACTGATAAAATTCTTTTAAAACCATTTATATTACGTAACACTTTGCAAAGATGCCAATATATGCTTACAGACATACCTGAAACACTAAAGAAGCAGTATTTTGTATGGAAGGTTCAGCCACCCCAAAAGAGCATATTAATTCACAGTGTGTGTGTTTAGCTTTGAGAAGTGTGTTCTGCATTGACAGATTTTTATTTGAAAACAATTGTTATAATCTCATCTATTCTGTGTTTGTGTGAGTATACGTGTGTCTTATGCATTGGGGATGTTGAAAAGTCTCACTCATTTCAACTTCATTTTTATGCATGTATGATCTGCATAAAAAATTGCTCTGCATGTCAATCTCACCCATTCATTTTCTATGGGTGCCCTTTCTATGGGCAGTAAAGTGAAAATAAGGAGAGTTACCCTATCCACCATTTACCGTTGTTGAATCAGGTCTAACTTTTCTTGTGTGTTATGTGGCAAACGTAGAAAAAGTAGCAAAATTTTGTACCGCTCAGATTAAGGAGAACATTTTTCTTAAATGTTTTTTTTGCCAGATTTGTCCCAAAGGTTTTTTTAGGGTACAAACCACTAACAGTAGTAATTAAAATTTTAAACTTAGCTTGTCTCGCACTTTTGCTGCACACACAATCACGTTGATTCCTGTATTTAAAGACCAGAATGTCATAGAGATTAAAGTTAGGCTTTTTTTTTTACTTGGGTACCAGAAACCACTTAGCAAACGCCCACCTAGAATACCATAGTAACCACATAGCACCTCCTAGGGAGACGATGTATAAATTTACTACATATGCTAAAGTAAAAACATTACAAAACAAAATTTATATGTTACAGAAAAGTTGTTTTGTGTATTACCCTTATGTATGTTTTAATGTTTTTCAGGAGAAAAAGATTCCATGATCTTCGACTGTACGGAGCAGTATGACCCAGTGACCAAGCAATGGGCAGCAGTGGCATCCCTGAACTATCCCCGCTGTGGGGTGGGAGTTTGTTCCTGTAATGGAGCTCTTTATGCACTTGGTAAGAACATTCAGATGCTCTCTGGGCATTCAGCTTTACCACATTGTATTGTCACATTTTTTAAAATGCATTTTTTTAGGCGGCTGGATTGGGTCAGAAATCGGGAAAACCATGGAGCGATATGACCCAGTGGATAACAAGTGGGAGGTTATTGGAAGCATGGCCGTACCTCGATATTACTTTGGCTGCTGTGAACTGCAAGGTACATTTACCTGAATGTGAACATAGATGGGCTGGTTACACATATTAAATGCTGGCTGTCAGCAATTGACTTTGATGATTGATACATTAAGAACCGTAACAACTTCATGTATTAAACCAAGATTGCACAAAAAAGTTCTCCAACTCATGAAAAGCTTTAAGGACTAATAAAATTCTACCAGCATCCTAATTTGCATGTTTAGGTATAGTTTTTACAGGCCATAGTTCATGAGAGTGATTTTCAGTCATGAATCCAATTTGACTACTCATTAGTTACTGTGTTTTGCATTTGCAAAATGTGTACAAAATCAAATGTATGTACATGGGGGTTTGTGCCATCAGGATGCAAATCAATTATATTGTAGTATGTAGTAGAGACCTCCGTCCCGCGCAATATAAAAATATATTATTTTCTCCCGCTCCCGCCCGCAGTATTCAAGTTTTGTCCCGCTCCCGCCCGCAAAAGCCCGCAGGTAAACATATAAGTAGTTTTGTTTTTACCGCTTCTTCCCGCTACTCTGTTATTTGTTTCACTTGCTTCCCTTTTGAGTATATATAAAAAAGAAACGGAAAATAAACAAATATGTTTTGTTTTATTTGAGTTTAATTAAATGGAATAATGAGCATGGACACGAACGAGGAGCTTTTCAGAATATAGAAATACAGTCAGAACAGTTAGAAATAGAAATTCCATTTTTCGGAAGTCCCGCAATTAATTCTATTCTCCCGCAACCCGCACATACATGAGGACCGTACCGCCCGCACCCGCATTCACCCATCAAATCTTGTCCCGCACCGCACTTGGTGCGTTGGGTCCCGCGGGAGTGCAGGTCTCTAGTATGTAGTAATACCTGTTTGTAAAAGTATGTACTCTACTGTTATCATTCTACGTTCAGTGTGCAAGTATGTGAAATGTTTGTTGTATTTTGTAAATGTTCAAGGTTTCATCTATGTGATTGGTGGCATTAGTGATGAGGGTTCAGAGCTGCGTTCGGCTGAGGTTTATGACCCCATCTCTCGCCGCTGGAGTGCCCTTCCTGTTATGGTGACCCAACGGGCATATGTAGGTGTAGCTAGTTTAAATAACTGCATTTATGCTGTAGGAGGCTGGAATGAGGCTCTGGGGTCACTGGACTCCGTGGAAAAGTACTGCCTGGAGGAGGTGAGACTGCTAGGTTTAACTAGTCTCAATCTAGTAAACCACACTTTTGACTCAGCATAATGTCTAGTCATTATATAGCTAATTCTAGTGAAGATCCACGCACAGAGGCAAGGTCTGCCTGACGTGTATAACAACCGGTATACACGTCAGGGATAGGTGTAAATGTAAAATGATTGATTTCACAATACTAGCACCGCTTGTTCTACAGACATGAATGATACCTCAGGTTGAGTGGTTAGACAATAACATTTTTATTTACATAATGGACCACATGTAGGACTAGAATATCACAGAGGCTTTGGGATGGACTGATATGGCAAGTAAGCAATGCTCTAACATTAACATTTGGTAGTAAGTATCCTGTACACTTTTCCCTCCCAGCTTCATATTCAGCCATCCCGGAGCGACACCGCATAAGCACCATCACACTCCACATTAATGCATATAGTGTGCATCTACATGTATTTGAAAGCATTTAAGAAGACTGCTTATGTTATCAACATGTCAATTTATTATTAGCAACAGAAGACAGGACTGATTTTCTACAGTTAATGACCATCTAACTTTTATACATAACATTTAGCCTTAAATGTTATATGAATATGTTCCCTAGGGCACAGATTTTATCAGCTGGCAATTTTGCACATTTAAGGATGCAAATTGCAACTATTAATAACTATAGAAAGCTAAGGCTTATTAGTAGCAGTATTAACAATGAACATTTGTGCAGTTCTGTATCAACACTCATCAGCCTCATCTTTGGGGTAGGTTTATGAAAACAGTGTGTAGTTTGAGTTTGATTTTGTTTCATTTCTCATTTAGTGATTTACACATATAGTTAATTTCAAACTTGCGCCGAGAATGACCACCAAGAAACTGTTGTCCAGGTCACATGTCACAGAAGCCCCAATGGTGCAAATGTCAGTGATTCGAATTAAATTTAGACAGATGGAGTGAATTTATGAATATAAGTGTGAAATGTTTGTCCCAAAACAATGTTGTTGAGTATCCTCACACGTTTTTAAGTGGGTATTTTGAAATCCTAAACCTTCCCTAGTGGGTATATGGCGTATATATGTGTATCACACAGACTACACCACTAGCAACATAGTAACCTCTTTGTACACTCACATTTTTTCATAAAATGTATAAACCTAGTATTACTTGTTGCATGTTTAATGCAAATGCTTTGCCCTGTTACTATAGGGTTATAACTCTGTGCTCTTACAGGAGAAGTGGGTGGAAGTGGCACCTATGGCCGTTCCACGTGCTGGCATCACAGTCACGGCCGTCAACGGCTTGTTGTATGCGGTGGGTGGTCGGACCTCCAGCCGAGAGTTTTCAGCACCTGTCACTGTAGACTCTGTAGAAATCTATGACCCCCACCTGGACACTTGGACAGAGATTGGCAACATGATCACCAGTCGTTGTGATGGGGGTGTGGCTGTGCTTTGATTGGCCACTTCTCACTGTCAGCACTTAGTGCAATTACTGTGATTCAGCACTTACTGCACAACTACACTCTTACATCAGATAATAAAGTGTCGAATTTGTGATCATTTGTAACTAAGTGGAGACAGGCACCTTGTAATAACCCATCTGTAAACTGTGAAGTTGAGGACACACACCCAGTAGGATAGAGTTTGAGAATGAGTAATCAAGTTGTACCTTTTAACACCACTTTTTTTTTAACACGTATGATATAATTTTCACTGCAGGACTGTAAGCAAACCAAACAGCTTTCTGTAACACTTATAGTTTTTAACAGTCGTTTGTCAAACCTATTGCAGTGCTTAGAAAACAAGTGTAAGACTTAATATTGACTTGAGAAATGTAAAGTGTTTTGCAGACAGATGGTTTATAATCTGCGTTAAAGGTCAGTAAAAGCACCTATGACGTCTGTGGTTATATGAACATGTTTGTGTAATACTTTTTGGGGTGTTATTTTCACTTCACCCTGATGCTAAGTGTTGCCAATGTGCATATTAGCCAGCAACATTTTGCTCATTCTGTATTTTGCAAATACTTTTCTTGTACATTTCATATTTTATATTTGCCTCCCCTTCTAAAATGTTCTTTGTGCTTTTTGTAGTACTATTTGTTCCTTGTTTTTCATAATTTGAAAATTGTGGAAACTGCTTGGTGTTTGTAAAATATTTTTAGCAATAAATTGACATATTAGCAGTTGAAATAATATAAGTATCCAAATGCAAGTATCCAATCGAATGTTTGTTTGACAACAGCAACCACAGGCATAGATTTACAAAAGGTTTCTTTAACTCAAAGCTAAAACGTGCCTGGTGAAATTAATTTTGATTTAAAAAAAATTTTGTCTGAGCAGTTACCATCATTTGGCAGCAATGATGTACACCCAATTTTTCCTGGATCAGATTTGCACAATGAACAGTTCAACTCTGCAGAACATTGGTCATCTTTTGCTTGGACAGCAGGGGCTTTCTCTGTGGTATCCTTTCATCAACCAAATTATTCTTGGCCAAATTTTGGCAACGACAACAGAGAGGATGTCATCCGATGTGCTGGCGCCACTGTTTTGCTAGCCAAACCGGAAAACCTGATACACTGCTTCAACGAGTACTTGTGGATATCAATTCCGCTGGTCTATTGTATTGGAAAAAGGTTTGGATAGATTGGATAGTAATAGATTACTGTATAGATTAATACATTTGTGAATCAATATATGATTTGCATGACAACAGTCAAAACAATAAAGATATTTTTACTGTTTATAAACAAAAAAATTTGAATAGAGGAAATAAATGCAGGTGCATGCACACAGACACATTCACACAAACACACACACACACATATACATATATATATATATATATATATATATATATATATGCTTTTACGTCTTTGCACGAAAATGCTTCAATGTGGATGAAGTATTATTATTATACATTTGCTGGGAGCAAATTAAACACTGGACCTACAAAAATAATTAAAATTAAGTATAGGCCTACTTGTCTGTAATATATTAATCCATAGGGTAGTATTCTTGTAAAAATAAAATGTAAAACAATTAAGGCGCTATGATCACTTCATGCTTCTCAAAAATGATGCATAGTTGTCATGCCTTTTTTACTACAAAAGTAGAGTAAGTTTTATTACGTTATTATTAAGTTTTTTGTGTTGTAAGTGACAGACTTCCTGCAGCCAATAGGTGGCACTATAACTGTGACTCACAATAGCCACATCATTGTGCCCAAAACGGCAAACATACATACCAAATTACAAATTTGACATAAAAATCAATCAATGCATGCAGAAGATGAGATATTTTATGTTCCAGTTATTGCCTTTAATTGTTTGCCTTGCCATGGCAACACCATTCAAGATATCAGCAATCTGTTTTTCAACAAACAAATTCTGTGGCATTATGACTGTCACCCTCAATAGCCACCTCTATGTCAATAGTACCTAGGACCAAACAAACAAAATCACTCAATTCATGCAGCAGATATGAGCCACTTCCCGTTTCTGTTTTATGCAATTAATTTATCATCATTTAAGATATCAAAAATCCCTTTCACAATTTAGCATCAACGTCTTGGCATAATATCTGCCAGAGCTGGTAACAATCTCATAAATCTCCTAGGAGAAGTAATTCAGAGCCTGGAATAGACAAAAAAATCCACATACAATCCAAAATGGCTCACTTTCTGTTGGGCGGAACTAATGAATGTAATTTGAAAGTTGTCCGGGTTGATAAGAACAATACGTACCAAATTTGGTGACCATAGGTAAAACTAACCCACACTGGTCAAAAGAGGTCACTACAGAACTGACCACTATGATGTTTGTGCCAAATTTCTTGCCATTTGAACAATGTTAAGCACCTTAAATACACCTAAATGTGGTTTTAAAGTTTGATGTGTTGCCATGGCAACAATATTTAAGATATTACAAATCCTTTAAGAACTTTATATCAGCCATGTCTCTATATTATTTTGACAAAAACTAAAGTGATTGCTAAATGTAAGTTGACTATTTTAAAGTTTGTTTTAAGTGATGCACTTCCTGTTGTCAGTTGGTGGTGCTATGACTATGACTCACAATAGTCATATTAATGTCATCAGCCTACCACAATTAATATATTTGCCAAGTTTGACGTAAATTGCTCAATGCATGCGGTCAATATTTGACTCATCCTGTTTTCCATTTTTCGCCATAATTTTACCGCCTTACAACACTGTTCAAGATATAAAAAATTCCTTCAAAAATTTTGAATGTTTTATGTCTTGGCATGATGCTCACCAAGTTTGGTGACAATCACATGAAATCCCTAAGAGTATTTTAAAGTTCATGGCATGCGCTTTTCAGAAATTTCCAAATGGCCGACTTCCTGTTGGGTGGAGCTAAAGTTGCTTGGGTCGACAACAACATAAAAGGTTGTGTGTTCGAATTCCCAGGGAGCACATGTACTAACCAAATGTATAACTTGAACATATACAATCGCTTTCGATAAAAGCGCCTGCCAAATGCATAAATGTAATGTAAAGGTAATCGACATTAGACCACAAACACTGTCAATTAAGCTTAGTTTGTATTGAACTGGACACAATTAGAACAGGTCAAAATAGACAGGAAATTACAAAAAAATAACAAAATAAAAGACAAGCATACACATGACAAAGACACATGTGCAAATCTGTCTGGGCCTGTGCAAGATAATCCTAGGCTTCTGAGCATGTTTTTTATTGAGGCATGAGTCAAATTTGGCAATGCTTCTTGTGAATAGCAACTTCAAAATTAGTTTTATGAACTCTGAGCAACATCAATAATTTCTTAATGATTGAACTCCAGCTGCCTATTGGGTCACAGAAATCTGTAACAATAAAAATTACTAAGAAATAATCAAACTATCACATACTTTGTTGTAATGGTGTAATAAGCTTTATTATAATTGCATGGTACATGTAAATAGTTTATAAGAAAACAGAAAGAAGAAAAGAAAACAGGACAATGACATATTTGTTTTTTAAATTGTTTTGAGACAAATGCTTTTCTCAAACAGAATATACATATACACATAACACAACGCAATTACATGATGCAGGAATAGGCGAAGGAATGGAACGAAGTTCTTGGATTAATTTCTGCAGTTTTGTACTGAATGACCCTAGAAAAAGCAGACACTGTACAAACTGATTACTGTAGCCTGTTTAATCACTCAACCCACTGTTTGTTGGCATGATGCACTTTAACTACAATAAACATTTTATTTACAACAAACTGATGAGGAAAAGTGTAGAGTAAAATCAATCAATGTCCTGTAGTTTCAGTTTTACTTTACAAACTTAACAAAAAGTTAACTGTGACCTGAATATTTTTCTGAGATTTATCTATTCAACTATGTTTAACTTTTTGTGTTTTATCTTTAGTTATCTACATTTAATCTAAAAATCAAACTAAAGATGTATATGTCAGCTGTATATGTCTAAACATGCTGAGATTTCCACTGTAACCCACTGTCCAGATGATCATGTTTTCAGTAGTATTTACATGAGTTATCATGAAAGATCAGATCAGCATGGTAACACATAAAACTAACATGTTAGTATTTGAATAAACCTGTTTTAAATACAACAACTTGAATGTTGTGAGTGTTTCTTGATTGGAACTATTGGAACTATGAGTTTGACCTCAATTTGACAATAATTTTACAATCTACTCAATATGGAATATAATATTAGCTTGCACGTATTAACTTGTATGTATTTTCATACAAGTTATCTGCTATTGGAGTATTGAATAAACTTTGCTGAAATAAAATGTTCTTCTCTGAAAACTATAATAATGATGGAAGTGAACAAGAGGTCACTGTGGTTAGCTGACATGTTTTCATCTAAGCTTTGTTGGGGATTTTGACCTTCTTCGGATTTCCTGTTTAAGGATGAAGGTGGAACACAGAATAAAACATTTAACAAATGTTTAATCAAAACAGGCACTCAAAACAAAGTGAAAATATTAAAACTGAAAAACATTACCGGAAGAAGAGCATCGGCTAAATTTTTATATGCCACATCAAGATCATCATTGATGATGACCACATCAAACAATCCCAGCTCTTTGCCTAAAATATGGATATAGCAGTTAGCATGCTAAGACTATGTCAGGTGTGAAAAACTATGTAAGAGCATTTTACTCAAAATAATTAGTATTACATGAAATACATAATTAAACCATACTTATCTCCATGTCAACTCTTGCTGTGTTTAAACGCTTTTGTAGACTCTCCTCAGATTCAGTTTTTCTGTCCTTTAATCGTTTTTCCTGAAAAAATACAAGTAGGTTTAAACTGAGTTTTCTATAGACTTTTTTTGTCTTTACTTTTATGAAAAGGCTTCTAAATGCTTGAACTTAGTTTTGTAGACAAATATAACTTGTGCCAAAAAATGTGACTGTCTTAAAAACAAATTAAATAAAAACAATTAGTTAAGAATGTAAAGCAGCAGTAGTCAACATGTATTCAGAATACAAGGCAACTCCTTTAATACTGTTTAAAACAACCCAGAATGCACTTTATGAAACTTGCTGAGTTAATTTAGAGCTGTAATCTGGACAAAGCATAACATAAAATGTACGAAAGTTTTGATGTCGGTGTGTGCAACCTTCAGACCAGTAGAGTAATTCAGAGCATTTCCTACCAGGACATCCATTGATGGGGGCTGGATGGACACATAGATGGGGTTGAGGTCAGTTTTCTTAATGCTCTTTACACCCTGCATATCAACGTCCAAAATGCAAATCAAATTTCTGGCCTGTACAGCCTGTACAGCTGCTTTACTGTAAAAGAGACAAAGATGCATATCAGTCAATATGAATTTCAATATAAAGTCTGCTAGTCTGCTAATAAAAGCAATAACGAAACATTCAGTAATAAACACACAATTTCTGTCTTCATACTAGTGAAAAAGGACTACGGTGCGATGCCGAATAATTTTGTAAGAAGATGGACTGTACCTTGTTCCATACAAGTTTCCTGAAAATTCAGCATTTTCAATAAAGTCACCATTTTCTATGCTCTTCTCCATTTCTGCCCTGGTCACGTAATGATAATCTGAAAATACAAGGTTTCAAAAGAAAAATGACTAATTTACAGTACAGTCTGTCATTCACTGTCTTTCATTGTGTATTGTTAAAGTATGATGAAATCATCCCAATTAAAAGTCCTAAATATCAAACATGTTATAACATATGTTTAGAGCAGCTCTGATTTTTTAGAGCAGATCAAGAGGTGTAAGATTTGACTTTTAAACACCCAGATAATCTGGGCCGAACATTGGACTCAATCGAGGTCCTAGACCCCGATTCTCATGAGAAAATTAGGGTAAAACTGGCCCCAGAATCCAGTAGTCTAGCTTTACCTACCTGTTTATCTTAAAAATGCTTTTACTTAAAACACACAAAAAAAACATATTTCAAAAATGTAGTTTAAAAATGTAAATTCAAATGATTTAGTCATTTTAGGTGTGGTTCCAACAAATGTGGTGCTTGGCAGGTTGGGGGAAGATATTTTTATAATATATAAGATATACCACATCTACAAGAATCTTACCTTTGCCATTCTCCTCTCCTGGGCGAGGGCTCCGTGTTGTATCTGGCCAAAAGACAATTCTGGGTCAACATGCTAAAACTTTGCTGTATACTGTCAGATAAGTTACAGGTATTCAGACTCAAGACATTTGTATGAACACCTTAACTTAATCTATATTTTACTACAAAAATATATTTGTGTAGGCAATATTCAGTTTTGTTTTACTTGTTTCTCTGAACTGTATTCGGCCTACACTGCTCATGCTGTAGCAACCATTCCCAAACAATGTCCACCACAGAACTGCTGTTCAGCATCTGTGCTCAGTATCTCATATCTGACTTACGAGAAACACTGAAGCCAAATATGCCATCGAAATCCTTGAGTAGTTTTTTCAGCAGAGTGCTCTTCCCAGCCCCTGAGGGCCCACTGATCACCACGGGCCTTGGTCCAGCCATTGCTGCAGCCACACCAGAAAGAGGATATTTGTTTATAGGCAGCATTTACTTTTACTTTCACATTGAAGTTGAATTATTCAATGATGCGTTAAAGAACATTCAAGCTATACATCTACAAAAAGTTTTTTTCTGTTTAAACTATTTTAACAGAAAAAGTTAAAATATTTTTAAGTTATAATTCCAAACAGATGAGGATATAAAAAGAAACTTCCTCTTCAATCCAAAAAAAAAAACAGAACAGAGACAAATATCTGTTGTACAGGCTATACTGACATCTAACCAAAAATAATGGACAAAAACACTGTTTAAAGTAAAATGAAGACAGACAGTCAGGTAGGTAGGTAATGAGACAAACTATTTAACAGAAAGAAATACCACCTAATCATATAAAGTGCTGAGCTAATCTTGGCATGTTCAAACAAAACATAATCTGGACATAATGAGTTATGGATTCACTAATTAAAAATAATTCTCTGAGGAAAGTTTAATGACTACAGCGAATGTGAAAAACAGCACACCCTGCTGCACTACAGTCACATTCAGCACTACATACAAACCAAATGAAACATGTCTTATAATACAAACAATCAAAACCAGAAAAAAGCAGTAAAATATAACCTCTTCAAATATAACCTCCTAAAAAACATTAATGCAGCAAACATATTTTGAAAAAGTATGCTGAAAGATGTCTCTTTCATGATAGTTTTTTGATGTCAACTGCTAAACACATCTTTTAGGATGTTTAGGGTTTTGTAGGGTAATACTTAAACAGTTAAACAGTATTTAAAAGTCTAATACATCAAAGTTAAAAAGTGCATTGTTTAAGTTGCTTACCCTGCTGAAGTGTTAAATGTCTCACTTGGGTGTGCACCAACAAAAGTGCTCAGTATGTCCTGATTGTGTGCGTGTGTAATGTTTTGATAATATTTTGCACCAGTCAGATCACTGGAAGCCGAGCAGGTCCAACAACCCTGCCCTCTTTCTACAAGTCACCATGACATCAAAACAAAGGCAAACATACCGACTCGGCAGAAAGACATCTGCTTATCAATAACACAACAAGAGTCAAGTACACCATTTCCCATTAAATAACAGACATTAAATTAGTGAAAATTTAACAACACAACACATCAAGAGAGGATGCAACCAAATTGGCTACATGGGTCTGTCCACCCTCCCCCCTCAAAAAAAATATGCAAAATTGCTATATCAGAAAAGTTATATAACAATGCTAACAACATTAACAATTAACATTACTACTATTAATAATGTTTTATATGTATAGACTGTTGATCATGTTGGGCAAAATACAGAGTGAAGCTTCATTATAACAGGTAAAATGACTAACTAACCACTGCTAACAGGTCTTACTTGAAAAGTCGTGGAACAGTAATGTTATAGCCAAGGTAAACTGGATATGTGTGTAGATGCAGGTCAGATGTCTGGATATTGAATATGTATTCAATTTAAATCCACATTTGGAAGTGTCTAAGATCGGATGTTTACACATGCAACAAATTACAATCTGTGTCAGATGTGAATAAAAAAATCTGATTTTTTTGTGCCTGTGTAAATGCAGCCCTATTGACAGTCAACAGTGGATTTGAAAAAGGACATTGCACAGAGACTGCCCTCCTTTCTGTTGTTGAAAAATCTACGTTAGTCAAAAGCCAAGTATATTTTACATGAACAAAAACATCTTGAGGTAGATTGTCATACATTCAAAAAGTTCTTAAGTTAATGGTAATATATATTTGTTAACATTAACACAAATTAACAATAAAAAATACTTCTAAAACATATTAATCATAGTTAAATGTTACTTTAAACATTTACTAATACATTTACTAATTAAAATCCAAAGTTCTGTTAATATTTTTAATTTGAACAATTGCTAACATGTACCTTTGTATTGTTATTAACTAATGTTATCAAAGTTTAATAAATATTGTAAAAAATGTATTGCTCATTGTTCATTAATGTTGGTTAATGCATTAACATGTATATGATGAACCGATTTTAATTTTGGATTCACATATATTCATTGATCAACGCACTATAGTAAACTATAGAGCTATAGTAAACACGGATGCACAAAGGTGCATCACATGCGAAAACAAACCTCACCGTATTGACATGAGGACACTCATATCAGCAACAATACTGGGCCATCTTGGTTAATATTTCAGTAATGTTAAAATGAGTTACCAACCTCTCAGAACTCTTTATATAGGTCCCGGTGTCTGTCTTTCAGGTGCTTTGCTAAATTAGTGGTGTTAGCACCTTTTGTTAGCACTGCTTTGTAACAACGATTGCATATTGGCATGCTTGTGTCTTTTGCCTTTTCGTGTTCATTTGCTTTTTCGTTTTCATTTGCCTTTATGTGTTCATTTGCCTAAAATCCAAAATAGTTACTGACAGCACTTCTGTGTTCTTTCTCAACCAAAGCCGGTCGCGGCCCCGCACTCGCCATCCTACTCACTAACGCTATTTAAACGGAGCAAATGAGACGAGACAGTCAACTCGCTGTTGGAGAGAAGGGAGAAAGTGAAAGCACCAAAGCTAGGCTGCTATCAATGTATCGATACTTTGGGAAATGAGTATTGGTACCGTTTCTTATATTTCAGTATATAAATATCAATACTTTTTGTCAACACTAGTGTAAAAGGATCATCAATAAGCTTATAACTAATATAGATGTTGTGTATTTGTATTCAAGAGATTAAGACCATAATTGAAATATACCTGCCAGGGAATAGTTATGTTAGATGTAATAGAAATGGATCACAAGGTGAAGGATATATAACATTCATTAAAGATACTCTAGCGTATAGAAGAATAAATGTCCAAAATTGATATGAATGTGTAGTAATAGAAATATAAATGAGGTGTCAAATCGACCGGCCTATTGACTTTATTTGAGTAAGTAGTCTTTAATTATTACCATGGAAACTGTCCAGCCATGCCCTAGCAACCATTTACTGTAGCCTAGCAACCATATAATAAAATGAATAAGCCATATCTCAGCATTGAAACACTGTAGAGACATGAGGGTGGGCTTATTTGACTCAGGCTGTCAGTGGGTCAGTAGGTATTGCCCAACTTGTATTGGCAACCTCCTAACATCATGAATAAGTCATATTTTAGTATAACTATCATGCTAAGTCATGCTAGCATCATGCTAAGTCATGCTAAACACTGTGTTAAGTCATGCTAACATCATGCTAAGTCATGCTAACATCATGCTAAGTCATGCTAACATCATGTTAAGTCATGGTAACAATGTAATTTCATCCTTATACATGCTAATGTCATGCTAAATTGTGTTAACATCGTTTAAACATTCCTGATTTTTGCCAAGGCAAGCACCACTCACATTTTCTGAAGAAAATGTACCTATCTAGTTAATTTTATTAAGGTTGCTAGGGTACAGTAAATGGTTGCTAGGGTGTAGCTAGACAGCTAACAGGGTAAAAATAATAGAGCCCACCCCCAAGTCTCTACAACATTCTGATGTGGAGCTATAAAGATTCGATATCTTGGATTCGATCCAAAATGGCGCCGAGCATGGCAGCCGTGTTGCGAGCTCCAAGCAAACTTTGCAGTTTTTCGTATGTTTTTCTTGTTTTTTTGTTGTTTTACGTGTTGGATGTTGTCAGTATAACTGTCTATGACAGACATACGCTCTTAAATATTGGCTCCTTTGTCGCGCAACGCAAACCGGACTTTGAGTTCTTGAACGCCGGCGGTTTGTTTACAGACACTGCATCAGAGCCCTTTGTTTGGGTCGCACAGCCGCGACTGAGGAAACGCCGCCGGAAAAGGGGGAAGAGAGCAGGCGTCCTTGTTAGACTTAGACGCCGTCCCCTCCGACCTCCTCTCC
>JAZGTI010004999.1:16492-26573 GCA_036877585.1 Botia kubotai | reverse complement strand
AACATCTCCATCGACTCGTCATTTAATCTCATTGCTTTCTAGGTGAAACAATTGAGATATTAAAGTGACCTTATTCGTTATTTTCCTGTTCTTTGAGGTATAAGTTACATGTATTAGACAGGCAAGACATTTTCACATCCAGTTACAATAAAACGTATTTTTAGCAGGCTAAGTGCAAACAACAAATATTTGTTTCCTGAATTTGAATAATTTTCCTATTTTGACATTAAAAGCATCCATCCACACTGCAAAGAGAAGTCTGTTAGATTATTCATGTTCTCTCTGCGGTCTGTGGAGTGGTCAAAAAAGACATGCAAACGTACCAACAGTGGAACCTGATCGATTGCTATACCCGACTATCATCTCCACATCAGTAAAGGTGAACTTGGCCTTCTGAGAATCTGACAGAGCTGACGATAACCGAACACCAGTCAGGGGCTCTCACCAGCAGGAACCTGAAAGCTGGTGATGACAGGAGGTCGAGAGGGCCTGAGATGGGGGGAGATGTAGAGGGGAAAGGGAGAGGGGATGGAAGAGCTTATGTATTATGTGGCAGGTCTTTGCTGTGACTGTCTGGATGTTATCTGTTACTCTGGGGGGTCTGCGTCTGTAGACGGACCCTTATCTGCTGCAACAGCGGCTGCCCCCCCATCCCTCGTTTCCCGGAAAGTCCCCACTGCAATGAACTCTGGGATAGGTAGCAGTGAAAGGTGACTCTGAACACAGGACATGTTCTCTCTTATATGCTACGGATCAGGATTCTGAAGCACACTGTGGAGAAACAGGGAAAGATGATAGAAAATAGAAAAATGAAATGGATATTTAAATATACTATGTGTGCCTGTTGGCTATATGAATTGTTTAATGTTCATTTTTAAATGTACTATTGGTCACTGTTAGTTCATACTGTATTAACTAAGCTGAAATGTTATTCTTTAAAATTTATTAGCATATGTAGAAGCTTTAATACATGCTGTTAACATATACAACATTACTGTAAAGTTTTGCCGAAATAATTAAAAAGCAGTAGTAGTAAACTTAGTAGAAAAGTTTACTAAATATGATTAAAAATATAGCACAACTCTTTATTTATAATGAATTATATTTTTAATATTGTTCTAATATTGTATATTAATCTTCATTTACAGAGATTTAAAAAATATTTCACTGTTTTTTTATCGCCTATGGCCATAACTCCCTTTAAAAGCATCTATATTTATGATATAACATAAATTCTCTGTAAAGTTGATGTCAGATTTCTTCATGTTTTCCAGGGTCTCAGCTAAGCAATCATCTCCGGCCAAGTGAAAATGGAGAATACAGAATAACAGACAAAGAGCATGAGAATGAAGATGATGAAGACTATGAGGGCCAGCCCAGTGGATATATGTATATGTGAGATACAGAGATTTTAAAAATATAGCATTTACACAGATTTTTAAATTATTTCTGAAATATGAATTCACCATAAAATGTGTACTCTTAAAATATTTCCTGCCCTCTTTATGTGTGAGCATTGTAAATAAATCCAAATAAATAGTTGATTTACTCATACTCTACTTGTTCATTTATTGAGTCCTTGAAAAGTCACCACTCTACAGTTCCTGAAAAATGTGAAACCTTCACAATCAGCACTTTAGCTTTTCATCATGTTTAAGTTAAATCTTGAGAGCCATTATGTGAATTTGCATATGTAAGCTGGACCTCTTTAAAAGCTAAAAACAGCCCATCGATACAGTCATGACATGCATGCTGTACCTTGAACCCTCCCTCCTGCTGAATAAAATATCAGCGCCTCAAAGACACTCAACAGAATAAAAGCACCCAGGTTAAGTTGTTTGAAAGCTCTGGTATTAAGAGGCATTTTACACGTAAGAAGTTGGTTTTCCTGGGTTTTCTCTTCCCTGCCCTATTGATTGATGCTTAGCTATCAATGCATAATAGAAAAGCACTCAGGACAAATGTGGGGTTATGGCCTTCCAGGGAGAGAGCAGACCAGGCTGTTTCTCAGCGCCATTATTGCCCCATAAAGGATCCCTGGGGAGGGACAAGCTCCTCACATCAGCACACACCAAATACCCAATTAAAAAAGAAGACCTTTAAATTCTCTTCTCTTTCCTGGGCAGAAATCAATCAGAATTCAATCTGTTCAGCTAGAATTCCGACAGGCCAGGTAATTGCTCACCAGAGCTCGGATAGGTGACAACAGCTTCGAGGTAGGATCGTAAGCCAATCAGGTGTTTTCTTTCATACAAGCTTTCAGGATGGCTTTTATTTTTAGAGTCTTGGTGGCAGGTATAGAGATTTGTTTTTTTATAGCCATCAGGCCAAGAAAGCTGGTAAATGATACGACTTAAAGCTTTAAAATAAATGGATCATTCAAAGTAAGCAGCTCTCATATTCGTCTTCTTAAAAGGTCTTTGAAAATGAATTCCAATTAAGAATGATTTGTACTCTAAAAGGCATTTGTTGGGGAGCACAAAACACAATTGGGAGAGTGTGAATGAGAGAGACAGGCAGAGAGAGAGAGATAGATGGACGGATGAAGATGTGCTATAGAGTTATATGAATGCAATTAAAAGCTGAATCATTCTCACTCTAGTGTAACTCTATCTGTTGAGATGAGAGCCAAGCCTCTTTCTCATGGCTGTATTTGTGCGGATAAAGCTCTCCCCTGGCCCTCATTTTAAATTCACGCTTAATGAATCTCCAATGGGAAAGGGTCGGCTGCTGTCGAATGGTAGATGGGGTCCGGATGCAGCAGTACCCAAGTCCCTCTGGCCTGCAACACCATGTGCAGGGGTCAGCCAAGGTCAGAGGTCATGGGCAGAGAGCTAGGATTAATGGACATCTCAATAAAATGCAGGGTCAGGTTACCAGTTGCCCAGTCTGACCTAACACACACACACAATCTCTCATTATTTCACCACACTGTAAACACAAGACTTACCGCAGTTGAGTGGAGGAGTGAATGGGCAGAATTGTCCACGATAGAGCCCACTCAACACCATAAAAAGAAAGAAAATCAGAAAAAAAAACATGTTAAAGCCATTAAAATATTAATTCAAAGCCTGTAGCACATAGGAAATCAGAAAATGTCTGAGAGGAGAAAGTGGAAGTGTTACGTGGAAAAGGAACATGCAGGAAAGATGTTGGACTTAATGAAGTAGTCATGACAGAATGAAGCATTTTAATATTGTGCTGGTCGATGAAAAGAGCGTGAATATCCACAGGAGAGACGAGAGAGATCATATAGTGACTGCCACAAATCTCTGTAGAAAAACACAGACTCAAACAAAGAACCGCTTGTTGACAAATACTTATTTAGCTGTTAATATTTAATACAGTGTAAACTAAGAATCGTAAGAAATTCTTTTTTATTCAGATACTAGCTACAAAAGTATAAAAAATATATCACAATCCAGTTATCTACAGTATCTATTGCACTCATTAAATAAATAGCTGTGAGCATGTTAAAGGAAATGGAAAAATGCATCACTGTATTTAATTATATATTCATATTTTTCAGTTTTCAGTTTATTTACTGTAAAACATAAAGTGATCAGTAAGTCACATCAACCTGCCTCAAATATAATATTGTACTTATAATATAGAATAATATAATTTGAATTTGATGACTTGTACAGCCAATTTGATTATATTTAAAAATGTAAGATGGCAAATGATTTTAAAAGCTGAAATAGGGGGATTCTTTTAAGTATTCATTTGTATATTATTTAATTGTTATGCTGTGTCTGCAGGGTATTAAACCTGCTCTTCAATTCTTAAACTTAAGTAGCAAAACGCTCAAAGTTAATACGACTTGTGGAAGTTCAAAGGCAGAAATGCATCATTAATACCATCAGGTGGCGCGTGCCACTGTCTCATTCGCACTTCTCGCGCTTATATCGGAAACTCGCGAGAGCTATCGGCTGTTGGGTGGCATTTAGATTATGGATTCATTAAGTCACGAAATGAGTGAAATACGTCTCTGTCTCCCCTCTGTCGCAAAGTAATAAAGAGACGTTGAATTCTGCGGCACAGCTGCACATTATTGCACAGCTCTCAGCTGGACGATTTTTACTCCTCTTCCTCCCCCTCCTTTCTCTCCTCTAATTGATAAATGATAGTATTAAAGGTTATTGTTGTCACACTAATTGGAGATGGCGGTGAATTACTAACGCGGCGTGTGCGCTTTTTGTTCTCATGTATTTGCGAAATGGCATTGAGCAAGACAGGCGTCTGCCCATAGACTGGCCAAAGTCATCTGAACCAATAATATACCCTGACTAAAGGGGAATTTATTTGCAGCGTTAAACGGATCGTTCTTTGCATTTCAACTCTTCATATAGACCTATTATCTTAAATATTGTCAATATATTGGATATTTAGCTCAGCTGGTTATTACAATTAAGTGAGACATGGAGGCAAATGTTAATTTTTTAAAAAACTTTTTATGTCCCTAAGTGCCTTGCAAAATGAACAAAAAAGCTATTTGTAAAGACATATTTTTTTCTCTAATCTAATTTTTTCTCTAATCTAATTTTTTCTCTAATAAAAACATGTTTTTGGGGAATATTGATTTAATTGGCAATCAAAGTTTTCTTCCAAAAATATTCAATATCACTTTGTTTGTGCCTTGTTACTCATTGTGTAGTCAACTAACAAAAGACAGTTCCTGGAAAAAATTATTACTTAAGAAGTTTAAAAAACAACATCAGTAACTATAAGGCTTACTCAATCCTGTATTATTAGTTGGGCTTTCTTACTTATTACCTCCTTCATAACATCACAAACATTTTATAATTGTATTATAATGTGTGATAGTATTGAATGTATAATTTTACATCAGTATTTACCAAATATTGCTAATTTTATTTATCAAAATAAACTTCAGGAGGTTACCTTCATAAGCTGACAGTCAATTCCTGACTAACAAGTAGGTGTAGTAGTTGGTGTAGTAATATTTTTATCTTTACAAACTCTGTACTTTAGCTCCCACAAGAGTTTACCATGTGTATACACGTATAAACCTTATGTTCGTTTCATGGATGGAAAACTGCACATTTATTTAGAAATGGACTTCCATTTGCACAAATGTATCATTTAACCCTATTTTGCTCTCTGGAGAACTACTCTTTCACTTAGCTTTTTCCTTTGAAAGCAGTATTTGATTACTACTGTAAGTAGTAAACATGCAGGTATTTTTCCATTTTAGCCCGTTCTCAGCTCAGGGCCTCAGAGTCTGTGGACGCAGCTCATCTATGGTGCTTTCCTAGATCATCTTTCACACAAACAAACCCTTACACTGTCTGCTTCAGGGAAAAGAGAGCTATATATGATGCAGGTAAATGTGTTTTGGATGGCAGTGCACTGTTTCACTGCCATTCTGCATCCAAGCCACTTTGCAGATGCTTGTCATGTTTAAATTTACCCTCATAAAGATAACAGCACTTTTGCATTGTTATTACCCTTTCAAGTTCATTGTGTCAATAACTGTAGAGAATTTTCAAGGAACTATGAAGTATATTGTTAAACAAGGTACTTAAATTAATAGTGTGGAATAATAAATATTTGCAGAAGGGCATAATGAAAAGTTAATTGTTTGTTCAGAGTAAATATACATAATGACAAATCTTGTGAGGGTGTTGCCTATGGTGTATGTGTCTAACCTTTCAGCCACATACTGAAAGAACATATTTAATTTTAGATCTGTACTAATAATCTATACCTCATATTTCTCTGTTGACAGCTACACTGATGTTTCCAGCAAAAGTATATTTGTCTTTGACATATTAAAATGTGTGCCATGCGTGGATTTTCATGCATGCATTTTCATTCGGCCCGAAACAATAGCCTGTGACTGACAGATGTATTGATCCAGTGAGATGCTCTGTGACGGTGAGGTGGCATATTTTTATTTACTGCCTGTCATTAATTCAAGCTGGCCATTGCTGACAGTAATGCCTATCTTTAAAGAGTGACACAGTGCCCATCGTGTGGGAATTGCTAGTGTTGTGTTTGACATGTTGAGTGTGCTATCAGGGGAAGCCATCATGGGTTTACCAGCAGCTAATGTCACCAACATAATAAATCAACTGTCTAGTCATCCCTTCACCCTTTTGGCAAATTTGTTCTGTCTTCTGTTTACTTTTATTACTGTTCGTCAAAATCGTTCTTTCTTTCTTTCTTTTTTTTATTTTTGACATTTCACATTAGGTCTGATCCACATAGCAGTTTATTATGACTAGAAATAGTCCACTTATAACAAAGGCCTGTTTAAGCAATGATTAAAAGTGATCAATTGCATTTTGATTTGTTTAAACTCACCATTAAGGGGAAAGTTTATCTGAAATAATGAAATCTCCCTGATGGATTTGATGCCACTTGTCTGTAGAATTTGGGCAAATTGCTCTCTAATAGCTCTTAAAATTAATTGTAGTAGTCTGGTACCTAAACAAGGCTTTTTTTCAGACTGACAATGAAAACTTGTGACTGACTGACTGATGAAACTTTTTGTGTGCCATATCAGATCAGGTTAGTGAATGGGTATTCAATACTAATTAAAGCCTAACCGCAGTGCATTCTGGGACAACATTTGGGGACAAATGTTTGGTGACATCATAGGGTAAATTGGCCTTTTAAGCTACAGCGGGTACTGTATGGATGGGTCGGTTATGGATGGGTACCTTTATTGTCTCTGGCACTGAGTAGCTTCAAAACTGCAGCAGGTCTACCTGTTGTGAGAGGCAGGGGGACATTAACGCAAACTAAACAATCCACATCAGTAATGTAGGAACAGAAATGTTGTGAGCTTTAACAGACATAAGATCATTCAGAGAGTGCTCACCAATCTCTTCATCTTGTTTTATCACCTCCTTTCCTCATTTCCAAACAATTATGCCCGACTTAATTGCCAATATCCAAAGCTGGGTTTCAATAATTTTCAATCAGTTACCACATCACCTGTCATCATATTTCCACAGTGAAATAACTGTGCACAGCATTTGAGTGGTTGCGCTTTATGAGAAATAAAACTGAAAGTGTCACACTCACATAGTGAGGACTTGTTGAGGACATCACAATCTAGTAAACATCACTATTGGCCATGTGCTGTGTACTCTAATAGCTCATTTGAGGCTTTGCACCAAGTTACAATGCAGCAAAGGACTGTAAGGCAATACACTGTGAGTCGGACTTGAACCCAAATCATTATGGGTAAAGAGCTACATGATGGGGCATTAGAGCTCTGTGACAGTCCTCACGAGAACAGGAGTGCTACATTAGCTGTGGGTCATGAACTACTGTTCACTATATGTTTTAATATATGTTTGAAGGTACAAGTTATATTAGTTTTCTTTAATTATAACAGAACAATTAGGTAACATTACAGTAAATAAAAAATGGATTACTTTGGTTTAAGAAATGTTTTTTTTCTGTAAAATACCTTCTTTTGTGGAATATATTATAAAGTACTGACATAATTTTTAATTCCGGTTGCAAGATGTTCGAATGACAACAGATGTCTTTGAATGTTTGCCAATGTATATGTGCATGATCTGTGAAGCGCTCGCACACGTGACAATTAACATTTCTTGGTTAAAACCTGTCTTCAGTCTTCAGGAGGTATTAATGTAAACACGGTCAGTTATATCTGAACTGAATGCAAACAGGCCAGAAAAATCTAATTAATGTCAAAACATTGAACGTGGACATGTGCGTTAGTGTAAATGCAGCCTAATAGACCAACATCAAACGTTTTTGCAGTTAGTATTGAGAACACATGTTATCGGTAACATAAGTTTTAAGTGCTGATTTAAGTGATTTAAGTGCTGGTATGGTGACAATGCTAATACAGGCAGAGTGAAAGTGGGAAATACAAAGTGCGGTCCAGTTCACAAGGCCCTATGTCATCTTCACCGAGGGTGGGGTGGAGAGGAAGCCAGATTCAATCTGATTATCATCGGAGCTGAGACAAGAGAACAATGGGCGTTTAATGCATAAATGCTGGAAAAAGTGATATTTTATTACAGCAAAAAGGCTTTCAAAAATTACAGGAAAAGGCTAGAAAATGTGTCTGCTTTGGATGGCACTAAAACCTGGTTTAACAGGGTCATAATTCATTTATGTCTGATTGGTCCTGTCATTCACATGCTCAAATGTGCTGCCCTGAGTCCTGATTTGATCAACAGAAACTGCATTTTTGAGGAAAAACCACTTTGTTGCTATTACTGTGGTATTTCAAAGACAGATAAGAGCAGAAAAATTGGTTCTTCAAATTTCATTTTTTGATGTCCCATTCAATTGATCAGTTTACACAGTGAAAACCGACCATGTTACTTTCCAAAAAGGGCAGCCTACTGTTACACATACTACACAAAGCAAAGCAATTATATGGAAGGAGTTACATTTAAGATAATTTATGCCACACATTATGTCCATGAATATTCCCATTCTCACTTTGAGAAAACGGGATAAGATTTAGACTGTGGAAAAATAATTACAACTATATGAGAAGGACATTAATTACCATGATGGCATTTATTTATATCATTTCCTTCCACAATATATATGAACAGCAGACATGTTTTCAGAGACAGCATTAAACCAAACTTTACAGATTTTTAGTGCCAAAACTTTAGTGATCTAAAATTAAACCAACCTGCCTGCAGTGCTAAACTGTAAAAGAGCCCAGTTTTCTGAATAGCCAATAAAAACAAACAACAAACAAATAAAATGAAGAATGAGACATAATATTTTATATTCACTGAATATGATGAACAAAAATCCAAAACCACCATAAAGTCCAATAATACTGCATTTCATCCACAATTACTTTGCTAAAACAACATTGCTAAAAACACAAAATATTAATGCTGCCTTTAGCTTTGCAGGTGTCTGGTTGCAAGATGTCTCCTGAAAACCAAATTACAGTAAGTGATGCTATTAAGGCTACCATTTGTCTCGCAGGTGTACAAATATTAAAAGTGAGGACTGTATATCATATTTGACATAGATGTCTCAACAAATATTTACTAAACAGACTTATTGTTACACTTTATTTGCTAAGAAACAACTCTGGAAGTTTAGTTGCATTTTTCCAAGTTGGAAATCCTGACATTCTGAGTGGCTCAGAAACGTAACCTGTTGCAATCTGACACACACTGCAGCTGATGCACCAAGCATTTCCCCCCGTGAGAACAAGTCCCATTATTCAATGGTGCATTTCAAATGCACTGGTGTAAAATCCACCTGTGTGTGGCTCTGCAGGAGTTAGCATCTGCTTGAGTGTTTGCGATAGCATGTGGCCTAAGGTGGTGGAGCACAGATCCAAGCGGGTGGATCATTAACCTTAATTACCTCTGTAATCCACTCCCCACACTACAGAGCACTGAGCCCTGCTCAGCCTGGGCCATTAGCCTGCATGACTGTCAGCCTGCAGGGTTCTGTGGCTCCTCTACTTCTTCTAGAAGCCCCTGGGGAGACACAGCCCTTTTAGAAAAATCGTCAAACGCCTGCCTGGAGGAGGGTCGGGTGCTCTCTGGCACCCCTGCTTCTTTTGTTTGTTGTCACTTGCTCTCTTTTTTCATGTACCCAGATGGTTCATTTTGAGGAAGCTGGTTGCTAGTTCCTCCCCTATGTGCTTATTTGGGTTTTTTTCATTCTGCCCTGCAGGCATTTTCTCTCTTTACTCTCTTTACTCTTTGCTCTTTTCTGTCTTCATCTCTCTCTCCTCCCACGCGTTTCCAATACAACATGGAATGATGTCTCAAGACACTACCTACACTTTCTAAGAACCCTCCTTTTCTGTGTTGGCTTGACATGCTGTTTTTGTACAAAAGTGGGTTTTTCCAAAATTCCTAACTCTGTTCAAATGTGTGATTTTCCACAGATAATAAACAAAATTCCCCAATATTCTGTAATATTAACTTCCATTGTTGGCTTCCAACTTCCAAAGCTGGAAGCCAACTTCCAGCTTTCCTGTAGCTCAGTGGTTAGAGCATGGCATTAACAACGCCAAGGTCATGGGTTCGATCCCAGGGATTGCACATACTCAATGTATAGTGATCAATGTGTAGTA
>JAZGTI010004999.1:0-16457 GCA_036877585.1 Botia kubotai | reverse complement strand
GCCAAATGCCTAAATGTAAATGTAAATGTACATTTAAAATGACTGACTTATTTGTTCTGAAGCTTTTAAACTATCTATACATTTGACACAGATCATAAACAGGTTCTGATTTAGAATGTTTTATTTTATAAAAAGATCATAAAAATCCAATATATAAACTAATATATCTATCTGAGTTTTTTTGCCTATCTGTGGAATATACTGTATGTAATATGACACTCTTTGACTGACAGCATGTATAGAAGTCTTGGCGCCAGTCGTGTACTGTTAGATGTAAAGTTTTTTCTGCTTTAGTGGTGTTCATCATAATAGAACTATAGCTGACTTCAGTGGCACCTGTATTCTCTCTCTCTCTCTCTCTCTCTCTCTCTCTGTCATTTTACTAAAACATTCATTTAGTCTGTGGATCTTCTAAGGTTTGGGTTAATTGTCTTTGTCTCTAATATGGCTTTACTGGCATAGCAATGGTGTCATTTGGGGCCATTTCCTTTGGGTGTGAAAAAGCCAATAATAATGCCAGTTATGGACAGTTGGCATGTTTTCATTGGATGAGATCCAGGGCTATTTGTCTAGACTCTGGCTGGACTCCAAACTGTTATTAAAGTTTCGCTCCTTTTCCCTGCTGTAAGAGTGAAATGTGGGCACTGACCCAAACACACACACACACACACACACACACTCATTTTGAGTCATTTTGATGCATATGCTGCCACTTTAAATCAAATATAAAGTCATAAAACAAGCATGCTATGATTCACTGGTTAGTTTATGAGAGCCTCACTAAATTACAGCTCATTCTAGAAAGACCATAACTGTGTCATTGACACAATTGACACAATGAGGACATAAAACTGTCTATTTATTCAGGTTCAGGAGTGTTACAGTTCAGCAATAAACTTTAAAGTACTTCTGCGATCCATGTTTATGAAAAAGCAGAAGATTGACGTGTTTGTTGGAGTTTTAATTAAAAGTGTGTGAGAGTGATTCCACGCACAGAAACATAACAAGTTTTTCCTGCACTGCGTCTTACCAAATAAACCTTCATTGTCCATAATGAATATTTGAGGAGGATTCCTCTGCAGTCATTCATTATTTCTCTAAATCTGGACCACAAGGAAATTGTATCGATCAAACACTGCATATTTAATTTTGAATCATTTGGAACTATGAAAATAGCTTTGCCATTGGCCATGTAATTCTTTTGTGAAGTCTCCAGACACTGGGATGCTGTGAAATTACAAGAAAAGAGCAAGAATCCTTTGAGGAATTAAAAGACGACTCAGATTAACATGATGATGATGCAGTTTACCATTAGGAAAAACAGCAATATTCAATGTTACTAAAGGACAATATCATAGCATAATAAGTGTTCACCATATTTTATTGAGGTTTAGCGGCCTTATGATCTGTCAAGAGATATCCAGGTCATATATAACCTCAAAATCAAAACAAAAAGATAAATTATATTTTATTTGATGACAATGAAGCATTTTATTGCACCGTTAAGAATTTGGCAATGTGACACATTTTTTGACAATTAAACACCCCCACTACCAAATTTAATTTGCATAAGGCAAAGAAATTATCTTTACTGTACTATTGAAAAGTAATGGTAATTTAAATTATACATTTTTATACATCAAGGTATTTGTTCCACTGCCTTTAATTTATGCTGATTTAAAACTGTGAAAAAAGTATTACAGTATTTGTTTACCATAATACAGTAAAAACTATTTTAATGGGAATCATCAAAGATCACAACATCTAGACACATTACATGCATGAATAATGATAATGTCACAATGCAAAAAATATTAAAATAGGCTTCAATGTCTTTATGCAAAATATGATGCGTCTTTTATTTTTATTATTTCTAGGGTAAAACATGACCCAGACGTGTTTATGTGAGATTCACCCTCTTATTATTATCAAAGCTGCGGGGGTTCAAGTGTGAACAGACTCATTGCCCTAGTTGTACTGAGTAAAAGTTGAGCTAACCTCCTTGCGGCTGAGGCCACAATTCCCAAATAATAAAGATTATGATGTTTTGTCTTTTTAGACGTCCTGTACCCTTCCCCTAATAAAACAGCACACTCCGCCAGCCAGCCAAACTTTCTAGATGAAGTGCTTTACTCCCTGCGGCACCACGGTGCCCACTAAAAGCTGCTTGTGCTTCCGAAGAACCGGGAAACATTAGCTCTGCTCACCGCCGCCCAGGCCAGCCTCTAATGGATCGCTCTCATTTCATCAGCCGACTGACACTTAATGAATATATATTTTATCTCCCCTTCTCTCATGATCGGAATGCTCGCTATGTTTCGGGAAAGAGTCACCCTGGGAGCGTTTGGGGTGGACCACAAGATCCTCCGACCTGGCACCTGCCCGCCCATCTCGCGCAAACCTCCTCTCCTTTCTTCCTCACATGGTCCTCTTCCTCCTTTCGGCCCTCAATAACGTACAGAGATAAATAATTCATGGGTAGTTATTAGGGCCGGTTCAATAGAATGGCTGTTGATGGAGAGCCGTGCGGAGTAAGGCTGCCCGCGGGGAGAGAGTGTGTTGTTGTGTCAGCCCCCATCTGCCAGAATGCAATAAGGAGAACAATGAAGGCCTTGATTTTCACCAGCAGGCCTATAATCTTTAAATGGCTATTAGCAGTGGAGAGCAACCAGTCAATAACCGACAAAATCCTTTTAAAAGCTGCTCTCTCTCTCTCTTACACTGTAACTCTCTTTCTCGCTCTCTCTCACTTTCTTTCTCTCTAGAAAATCTCTGTCATGACACTCTTATCATCAGATGTCAAATAGTGTTTCTTGTAGCATTATGCTTTACCTGCCCAAAATCATCACATCAAAATATTCAAAGCAGAACACTGAAGCTCCCAAAATTCACACATACAACTGTCACATAAATCTCTGGGGTCTAGTTCTGGATTGTGATCCTGTGTACTGTAAGATCTGGCCTGTAGTTACAGTGATAATAGTCTTTGTAAGATTACATTTCCTTGAATAATCAGCTGAAAACAATTGCATTGATTCCTTTAGTTACCTGTGACAACACAGAAGTAGAATAAATCAAGAGCACAGCTCAAACTAAATGAAACAATATATCACCAATCTGAATAACCTCACTTATATTGTTTACCAGAGGGCTCCCAACCACCCTTAAACTTCCCTTCTAAAGAAAGTCAGAGAGAAATTACTGTCCAGTTGTGTGTAAGACTCTTCAGGCACATACAGCAGAGTCATTAACACTCTGTGTGTCCAGACTGTTACAATTCTTTCATTCTCTTTTAGAGAAAAAGACAGTAAATGAAGTAAATCACATTACTGGCTGTTATATAAATCCCTGTGCCAAGTGCAGTCCTGAATGTGTCCCAGCAATGAAACAGTAACCAGTGTGAGTAACCAGACTTTACTAACTGTTGAGATCTGTACCTTAAGTTACACTTCTGTAGTTTAAATTCAATCACACTCACTAAACACTGATAAAGATTACACTAATATCAATATTGATGTGATACAAACATATCACTATAGGCATAAATATGGTCCAAACTATTGTACTCTTTGTTCTTCATATTTCAGATTGTTGTAACACTCTTTACTTCAGGCAGTTCTCTTTAACTAGTGATGGCTTTTGCTTCTTTTTGTATTATAATGTCTGGTTTAATGTTCGGGTTTGGTATGATATTGAAGATCATCCACACTAGTTCTCTCATGGGACAATTAACCATTCTGATAATAGTTATGCTTTATGATTATCATACACACTTCAAAATATAGCTAAATTAATGTGGTTCATTTCACCATAGCTAATTACAGCTAATTTGTAAAGAAACATTCTGAATTTAAAATTCTATTAACAGCATTTATGGCTATTGATTACCACAGAAAAATACTTTTTCATGTCCCTCATGTCTTAAACAACAAACAATAAAACCACACAGAAATGAATATGAATATGAGTAAAGCGTTCAACAGCTGCACCATAAACATATAGAATGTACATATTGTAAGTGCATTTTTTTCAAACTAAGTGATGGATGGAAATTACTTTATTTGCATATGCTACTGATGAAGCTTAACTTGTAAAGAAAGTGTTTAACTAGCACATTTTACCGCACTGTGTGCAAACATGAGTCACCTTAAAGTTGTTTGTTTTGAAAACACAAGCCTCCATTTGGGCTTAAGCACATCCCCAGAGATTTCTATCCCTGACTTCACATCCACAGATGGTGACAGACAAGACCTGAACACTGGCTGACAGAATATTACAAAAACATTGCTTGTGAGGTATGGCATATTACCCATAATGCTCTATATTACCACCTCAGGCCACTCTGTAATTTGATCACATGATCACCTTCTGCAAGGTCAAAGGTCATGCCTAATGAATGGTATGGTGAGGACAGCTACACCACAGGCAAAAGGAACATCTGAATTTGAATAATATTTCTATTATTCTGCATATGTTACAATCAAGATATTTTCCTTTTCTTATTTGTTTTCTCCCGTTGTTCCTCCACTCCACTCAGTGACTCTTTACCATAATCTATCTTCATTGTATAGATGTTTACCGTGTTGTGACAGCATAAACATTCTATGTTTCTAGAAGACAGAAAACAGGCACCTAACACAGATACAGCCAGACAACCAATCAGGACTTATCACACCTCCAATATCAGCGCGGGACAGGACAGAGCTGCAGCTGTCAGCCAATCACAACCAAACTGAGCAAAACCCCCAACTGCTTCCTTCTACTGCATGTCATTTAAAGTGTCTCAACACCCCTTGTTCTTTATAGAGACAAATATTGGATATATTGGATAAACTAGTATGTAAAAAATTAACATTAAATATTTGTTAGTTTTTCTACAACAATGGCAGAAAGACAAACTGCACTTTCTTAATTTTGACATAAATTGTAGTGCTGACTGTTCCTATTGCAGTATGACTTTAATCTGTGCCAGCTATCATCCGATCTCCAACAGACTGTCTTTTGGAAACAGAAGTTTTCCACTTACTATTAGAGAGCGGCCAGACGCTGTGTCACTCGTCACAGTGGGGAAGAGTGCAGGAGATTCTGTCTGACAGCCTCAGGAAGTCTGTGGTCTAGATGAAGTCTGTGCAGTCCTTCCTCGTCACTGAGCCTCATCACTCCTCTGGTCATTAGCACCTGCCAGCATGACAGAAGAACATAATGTGGCTCATGTAGCCAAGCAGAAAGTCAGTCAGTTAATCACTTCCAGAGTTTTGATAAGAAAACTATGAATTCCCATTATCATTCATTGTGTGCTTTCAGGGCACTTGACTGACTGAGATAAAGAAGAGAAAGTTAGAAAAATACAGGGTGCTTGTTGAAAAACTAATGAATGAAGTAAACCACTCAATATGGTGATTGTAGGAAAGTCAGTCCTGACATTTAATAAATCACTATGAACTGCTTTATTGGCAAAGACCAACCATTTTTAAACCCTCTTTAATTTAGAAGTCGCATGTGTATTTGCCTAAAAATACAGTGTAAAATAATAGGTTTGTCATTTTTTTGTGATTTGGCATATATAATTAACATTTCATGAACAGTTTTTAGCCGCTCAAGCAGAAAGTTGTATGGTCACAGAGTGGACGGACTGTTTAAAAATGTATAATGTTATTAGTGGCAACAATGTTGAAATATCACATACATATATTTACATATATGTACATATGAGGCATCAATAAGGAAAGTTTAGAGCAGAACGGTATGTGTATATATGAATGTTAGACAAAGATTACTTTCAAATTATAATTTTTCAAATTATCAAATAATTCTATTTTTTTTTAAATATAACTTTTTTATTTAAATATAATAGAAACCATTAATCCCATGTTGGCGTTTATCTTTATGACAAGACAAACAAGGGCTCTGCATGATGGATTTGAAACTGAATTTATCATGCTTGTGCCTAAGGATACACAGAACAATATTATGTTTCCTGAAATCATTCTTTGCCAAAGGAAAACAGTCTATAAACACATATAGTGTTATTTTTTCCTATTCAAAACACCTTCGGGTTATTCTGTAAGTACAGCTATTCTGTCTATTTTAAATAGAAAATTATTCTTCATTACATTCCAGTAACACATTTGCATTTCTACAGCTATTGTACAGGGCGTTCCAACGACACCATAACAAAGCTAATTGGCTCTATAGATAGCATATATGTTCCGCCACTTTATGTTGTCTCTCAAATTACTGAGTGCAAAATAAAAATAAACAGGAGGCATCATCATCTGATGTTGACTCAAACATGCAGGGGTTATTTATCTCCACCTGAAATTTGAACCCACAGTATGCCAAGCAATGACAAAATGAATCAATCTGTCATACACAGTCAGACAGTGAAAATACAAAAAGTTACTCCTAAAAACGGATGGACAAATCTGCTCAGAAATTACGAAACACTTCATAGTTGTGTGACAGACGAATGAGGGCTGTGGTGCAGAATGCATTGCTGCAGTAAATGCATTGCTTCAAAAAGATGCTAATGGTGGTGAGAGGAGGTGAATGACACATTGACGGCTTCATTTTATACTGTACATAATGGGACAGAGATTCTCGTGCCTGCTGGCATTAACCACATAACCCTCAGATCGCTTCAGATATTATGACACATAAATTTGCACCGTGAATTCACTGTAAATTTTTCTAGTTGCTGTTTTCCCACATTAAAAGAATGTTGCCGCAAACCACTTTACAACACAAAATGCTTCAACAATACGATCATTTCAGCTACACAAATACTTGCACTTACAGGTAATGGCTGTTTAATTACTCTCATGCTGTGTAAAGTGTTTTTGCCCCTGTAAATGGTTCTCTGACAGAGATTAACCTCGTGTCAGAATTCCCGTCAGGAGAAAACCCCTATAAATCTCACAGGAGCTGCTTTGACATGCCTTCCAGTTTCATGTCAAGTGACGATTAATCACTTGTGTGACAAATAAGAAAAACAAAAGCTCTTGATGGAAGGCGGTTGGCAGATGATCATGTTCAGAAAGTAACAAAAAGCTCTTCCAAAATAAAGCTCTCCAACTTGTGAAGGTGCCAAACGGTGGGAGATATTTTGAAGACACAAAGCAAAGTGCTTTAGGCCGGACGGATGAGGAGGATTGTCTGAAATCACCCATGTTGACAAGATAAACCACTTTTACTTCAAATCCAAATAACTCACTGTGCTTGCTGTAGATACATTAGCTGTATGTATTTCACAATTATGAATCAAGGATCAACACCTTATTCAGTACATACACAATAAAGAAATATCAACTCATAATTTATGCATGTTCAAACTAAAGCAATGATTGAGGTTTTACGAGTTAGTTAAATGACTGTGCTGAGAGGCATAAAGAAGGACTACAGCTGAAAGCCAACCCTTCCTCTGCATACAGTAAGATTACAGCATGAAGATGTGGGAACCCCCGGTTTCTCAACAAACACGATTTCCTCTGCCGTCTCCCCAACAAGCAACAGCAATGTTTGGGCTCCGGGGCAACGCGGTGCACTTTATCATTCTTATGAGCAGGAGTCAGCAGCACTGCATCCCAGTGTGCTATCAGACTTTAATCCATCATCTGTTATGGAGAGTAATGGCTGTGCATGTACAGACGGGGGTGGGGGGTGGCGGGGGTTGGTGGGAGGGGTGTCTTGTGTTTGGTGGGGCGTTGGGGTGGGGGGAGATAGGGGCAGGTGAACTATTGTCACCTGTTTTTGGAGATACTGCAGATGAGGAGGTGAAAAAACCCTTAGTTTACAGACCTGTGAGATATGAGATTATGTCAGATGAGAGTTTATGCTCTCATCACTGTCATTTTTTATGATACAAACATTTGAGAGCACCCATTTCTACAAAAACTATAGAAAACTATATGTAAAGTTTCACATGTGTAGTAAAAGATTTCTGTGTAAATATACTAAAAAATACTGTGTTTTGTGTTAAATACCTTTAAATACAGACACAAATAACTAAATATGTATACTAGTGTGCATACAAAAGAATTCCTCTTTTTGGTACAGTTTGTAGACCTTGACCTTACAGTATTTTATGTCTAAAAGATGAGAAGCTTATTTTTAATCACACAATCAGACTGCACAAGAGTCTGTAACTGTCAGAAAGAGCTTTTTAAGTACAGCAGAAGGTGAATCGCAATCAGAAATCACAGACAAATGTCCATTAAAAGACACAATGATACATCACAGGAACTTTTAAAAGAAATATCCACTTCTGTAAACACCATTAGAACATGTTTAAATAATAGATGGAAGGTAATATAAATACCTACTGTAACCATATCTGGACTAAATGCTGGTTTTGTGCTGCACCCAGACAACACATAATGATCCATTTCTTACATCATACATATGTCTCTAGACTTTTACAGTTTTCAATATTACTATCTCGTAGAGTTAATTAATTTCCAAATGCAGCTTGTTTGCAGTCAGTGAAGCTGGTAAATAATGAGATGTATTCTGGGTGATGGTGACTGATTAATGCCTCTTTTATGGTTTCACTGAAGATCAATGGGGACAATCAAGCACAACCATCCAATGGTAAGTACTAACATTATATCATGTTCCTTGTTGCTTGGTTTCACACTGAAGAAAGGTCCTGCTGATGGCACACATGTAAACGGCACACAGATATAAATACATTGCACTTCGTTTGTCTGTGGTCAGACCTCGTTCAAATAAAGACATTCCAGCCATAACTCATAATAAATGTTTCTCATAAGTTTTATTTACACTTGAGGAAAACTGGGGATGTGCATCTAAAAGATCTTTTGCGGCACATATCTTTTTAACTTTATCACGATTTACTAGCACTTCAGACTCAGAACAAACAATACACAATGTTACAATATCACATAATGCTTTTCAGGGTTGCTGCAAACATTATTAAAAAGCCAGAACTGCTCCGGACTCTTTGAATTCCAGGTATTCCTGCTATCACTTGAGACTGATAAAAACAATACTGGCCTGTTTGCCAGTTGTCAGATATAATAATGATACACTTCAAACCATGAGACCTTACAGTCTTGAAATCAGTCAGTCAAGAACTATTCTAGAAATGTGAACTATTTCTGGTGTCCATCTTGAATTGTTATTGAACTATTATCAGTAGGCCTACACTGAAGTTTGGAAAAAACTTGGCACTTGGCACTTGTCAGCCTACTGTCCCATGTCCCTGTTTATTTAAACTAGGATAGGAGATAGTATTTTAACATAGAAAGAGCCAGTTAACTCTCCTATTGGCTATACTGGTAAACTGGTTAAAATAAGAATCTGCATGAGTCTGCAAGAATCTGCATTGAATTTTTCCTGAAACTACATTGCATTCTGTCACCCAAGTGAACCAGAAGCCCCCCTCACTCCTCCTTATGTGGCTGTCGACGTCTTCAAAGTTCTGTGAATTGATTAGTAACTTTGACGCCTCCGTGCTGGCGAGAGGCCAGAAATGATAAGCGCTCATGGGGGACACGAGAGCTAAGTGCTAAATCAATGCTTCCACATCTTCCATGCGGATAGCATTACTGAAAGGACCCAGTGGCTGAAGGTAGAGATGATGTTTCCCTGGAGACGTCTTTACCAGTCACACTCATTGCCTCATTTTTTGGTGCAATCATTCACATGATCAATCACGCCCTTCTTGAGGGAAAAGAATAGTGTCTGATTTAACCTCATTCACTTAGTATTTTGTCCTCTCTTAATAGAATAGTCTGTCCAAAAATTTAAACTGTATCATGTACTCACCCTCATGTCATTCCAACACCCATTTTTTTCTGTTTTGTGCCTTTTTCAATAGAACAAAAGTATGATTTATAAAGTCATTCTCAAGAAAGGAAATATAGCATTACATTTTTTAAAGTATTAGGAAAGATTGTGTGATATTGATTGCTATATTTCAAATCCTCAGAAGCCATGTGACAGTGTTGTGTAAGATAAAACTATTGTATGTCTCCAGAAGATTTTTTGAGTAGGCATTAGAGTTAACTTAAGTTGTTAACTTTTTAAATAAATCGTCACCCAGTTTGGTTGTATTGTACAAAAGCTCCAACTGTCTTTTGTGTTTTAACCATAATATGGTTCTTGTAGATCAATTGGTAAAGCTAACACAACACAAAGGTTGTGGGTTTGATACCGATATACACATACTGATAAAATGTATACCTGGAATGCACTGTAAGTCACTTTGGATAAAAGCGTCTGCTAAATGCATAAATGTAAAAGTAAACAACATGAGGGAAATCAGAAGTTTTAATTCTGGATGAATTATTCATTTAAATGTAGTAAACCAGCAAGCTGTCACATTGTTCAATAAAACAATAACAGCTGAAGCTGATACAAGCAAATATTTATACTGCTCATTAGACGGGATATTCACACTTGAACTGGTGATGTATGGAGATCAGTATGGAAACAGAAAGAGCATTAATCAGCTAGTCTGTCCTATCACTTGCTCTGATCTCTGTCGTCATGGCGTTCTGGTGGTGTTTGACATGCTGAGCAATGCCATGAATCACTCTCTTGATTTAAACAGATCATATATAACAGGAGGTAATGGGCTACAGTTTCAGGTTGCCTCGGACAGAAGCAATGAGGCATCCATCCTTAAAGTTAAAAGACAGTGGAAGCAGATTGCACAGTCCTCTGATCTGTTCAGCTGATAAGATTTTACACGGCTAACCTGGGTTTCTCACTGCTGGTCGAGTTATGTACCTCCATGTTTGAGTGCTCGCTATCATCTCATGTGTCAATGACCAGGAAAATACAGGCTAATATGTCTGAGGGTGAGAAGGAATTAAAGTGAAAATCATATGGAAGGTATAACTACTTGTCTACCTGTTTACATGTCATAATTTAGCAGATGAGCAAATGAGAAGAACATTAGAAGCAATCAAATAAACAAAAGAGGAAACAATGCATTTGTTTTTAAGGATAAATAGAAGAGTAGAAATAGAACTAAGTAAGTGCTAGTATTAATAGGTTAAGTGTTGATGATAAAGATGCATGTTTAGCATCAAAGCTATTACACAGTGCAGCGATTCTCAACCAGGGTATGTGTAACACAGGGGCCCTTAAGCATGTTCCAGAGGATTCTTGGAAAGCTTTTTTGTTTTGTTAAACCCATAAAACTAAAAATACAAACTGAATTGGATTTCATTTATAAATGAATCTTTCTCCAGATCATGTCTTCATGATTGCCAGCTTAATTGTTAAAACTCATTAAAGACAAACAATCTCAAGTGTCTCATTAAAGACAGAATCTACTTGCTGACTGTTTTTTACCCGCAGTACTGATTATTTTCTCTTTAATCAAAGAATCATTATTATAATAATAATGACTTAATTAAAAATATCAATGCTGAATTGATATCCAGTATAATATCAGTTAACAGAAATGTTTCAGGTGTTGTCACTTCTCATCAACAACAAATGAGAACTGTGTTCTTGATATTTACTGATGGGGCTGTGAGTGGTAGACAAGACAATGGTCAGGAAAAACTGATATAATGAGAGGAAGAATAAGAATTATACAGTCACCAAAACAGGTCTCTATAATCAGAAGAAACAAATTTAGTCAGGTGTGTCCAAACATTTGACTGGTACTGTATGTTTGTGCATGTGTGTGTATATATATATATGTGTGTGTGTATGTAGACGTATGTATGTACATGTAGATGATGGTAGCTATCTGGGATGCCCATAGCTGCATGACAACCACTTTAATGTCAACACATTTCACCACTGACATATTTTCTGTCAGTCTAACATTTCACTACATGGAGACTCATTTTTTTTAAATCCCTTGTTTTAATTTTAGCTTAATCTCCTCCTTTCTCACTCTGTCCATCTCTTTTAATCACTGCACTTCCCTCTTCATTGATCTTTCGCTTACTGTCTTTCTTAACTCTTTCAACTCTCTTATCCCTCTATCACACACACACATATCACAGCTGATGATGATCAACACAGACCTCAGCATCTGCATCAACATTATGGTCCTAAGATAATGTTCCTTACCCAGAAACATCTCCCATTACTAATGTTTCCTTCAGGTTCTCCTGGGAAGCTCCTATTTTTGATTTCTGAACTTATAATAGTGATGTGCTGTGCATTTTGTTTAGTTTAAATACTGACGTGTGAATGAAATGTTAATGGTAAAAAGATGAAATGGCATTGCTTGTGTAAACAGCACATTTGTGTATATACTGGTAAAGTCATTCTGATCATTTGCTGGTTAAATTACCAGGATTACTGTGTAAAAGGGGCTATACGGTGATGTCCATGTGCACTGACCTTGTAAATGTAATTATCTGTTATGAAGTGACTTGAATTCACATCCAGTGCACATTGGTTCTGCACCACATGGTCTGGGATATGTACTCCAGGCGTGCCAGCAGTGCCTGGAAAATGTAGCCCAGGCACCTCAGGACACATCCATCACCGCCAACATATTTTTATATGCATGTAATGAGTTTCTGTGTAAATATGATTGACATAAAATGCATCAGTCATGTCACTGGTAAATAGTAGCAGAATCCTATTGTAAATACCACATCGTGCTTTGTAATTGAGGTTCAGTCAGTTACTTCTATACGTCACTTTCAGTAAAGAGTGTGTGCATGCTTAAATTTGCATTTGTGTGTGTAAAAGGGAGAGACAGCTAGAGAGTTATATTGATATTAGATTAGATTGCTTTAGCCCTGGGGTAAAAGCTAAATATAAGAGACAAACTAGGTCTGTTCCAAAAGCTAGTAAGCTGCCTTGCTGCCTATTAAGCTACCTTTTAAAGCTGCATCCTAACAATGACAGGACCACTTAAGATACTGATCTGGAATGCTCCACATTGGCAGCAACTTCTCAACAGGGAATGTTATCAGAATGTTGGCTAATGTTTTCCAAAAGTTCTCTCAAAGTTAACAAAAATGTTTTTGCAGTATCGTTAGAAGAACATTTTCTAATGTTATATATCATATATCAAAAATGTTATTCTTAAGTAGTTAGTGGAACATTTAAAAATGTTAGATATTTAAAAAACGTTTGAAAAATGTTCTTTTAACCAACCTATAACCAAAAATTGTTAGCTGGGTAGAGACCACCCAAAAAGTGCTTTTCAGGTAAATCTGACCTGAGCTGCATTTCTCAAAAGCATGTAAGCTGTAAGTTTTTTTTACCTGCCTCTTTAGGCAGCTCACACAGTTTTTAAATAGAGCAATAGTCTTTTGCGATAGTTATGGGTTCATTGAGATCATTGACTTTTCCCCCAGGAGACAGTCTGACCTCTCTAATGATTGAGGTTTCTAAACTGGGGTGCCTGGCAGATTGGCCACAGTTGTCAAAGAAACACGAGCACTTCTCAGTTGGATTCACATGACAGCGCTCGGACAGATCAATACACCAAAGTGTGGATCTACTGACACGTTAAACCCAACAGCAGACCGAAGTACACACATGCACAAACACATACATCACAAGCAGATAAAGTACAACAATAAATTAAGGCGCTCTATCCTATTTTTATTTATTTTTGTTGATTGCTAAGGCAAATCGCACTGCTATTGCCCAACCTTATGTTAGGAATTTCAACAAGACAGGTATTGTTTTTCTGCAAGATCAGATATACGATTTTTGTCTGGCTGTTTGTAAAACAGGCAAAAAATATATAGACAAATTGTTGGACCTACCCCATCTCTAGAGATCAGAATATTATAAGAGACTTCACTAAGAGAGATCACTAAGAATGAACTAGCATTTTGTAGGAGTTTTGCATAGGCACCAGTCACAAATGTAAAAATATAGTTTCTGTTTCCTTAAAACTGAAAACAGCAAAATAAACTCTTCTCTTTTAATTCTGCTTATTAGATGTATTCTAAGATACAGTGAGATACAAAAGAGCAGCTGTATTCATACAGGTAACATTCATACAACTTTACCCGTTTCCAGCAAATGAATATAATTCACACAGAAGTCCCTGTGATAAATGAGTATTCCTACAGCTACCATCGCTGCTGCACGCCTTTATAGCTCCACTTACAGACATTAAACTTTCATAATATCATCAAGTCATTTCAATTGCTTTAAACGAGGCCAGTAATTGGAGCAGCCCCTTGCAGCATGTCGCTTAATTTCCCTGTTGCGATGTAACAGTTACATATGATTTGAATATTTTTTCCTCTCCCAGTTAAATTATGAGGAATCAACAGCGGAGTCAAATAACGTGGAGGAGATCCACGCGGCGCGTGTCATGTGACTCCTGTGAATTGTTAAGATGAACACAAACCAGCGAGGCTAATAGTGTAAGTGTTTCCCATGATGCACTGCTTCCAGGAGCACTGATTATTATGGTGGTCTAATTAGTTGGTGCTAGAGCAGGCGGACTCCCAGCATGCCTTTCAGGACAGTATTGAGACATGGATCATGCTTGCTGCCACCATTGAAAGGCCCTTCTGGGGCGTCTGAACTCTATTTTTATGTCTGTAAGGCTTTATTGCAGCTAGTTCTGTGAGATTTGATGCGATTGGACACTGTTTATACTCTGTATGAAGTGCTGGATTATAATGGTCTCTGATGTGCAGTTTCACAATTTGATATTAAAATGACACAGGCCTATAACAGTGAAATATTCAATGAGGCCTCTCAGTAGACTTCTAAGTAATGTGGCTCATAGTCAAAGCAAAGAACCTCCCTGAGACAAATTGTCAACATAAAAATGTCATGACGATAGTTTGTGCATTACATTTGGAAGAATTCTATTTTAGATGTTCATGCTGACACAGAATCTATACTCTGCACAGCTAAACGCGCATCTCCTTCCAAGAAAAGGCTTCAAGAAACAATAAATCCTTCTTTCATATCATTTAACTTCCTCCTTTGGTATTTCCATAACCTATTTTCATTTAAATTAATTTTGTTCAAGTCAAGAATGCTAAGAGGGGAGAAACGCAAACACTTGTAATTTCTCTACCTCAGTATATATTTACAGACACCACAATATCAAGAAAATACAAAGAGATAAAACTGACTTTTCTTTGTAACGTAATTACAACTTTTGATGAAAACGCCTCTCTCTGCTTCTCTGTGTAATTAAATGTCTCACGGCTGCCCCAGAGCGTCTTGCAAAATGCATCTCTAAAACAAACCTACTATGAAAATCCTGCTTTTCTGCTACACAGCTGAAAAGCAGTTTCACAAGCCAGTAAGTGCTTTATATCTCCATCCAGAACCTGCTAATACAGCATATAACTGACAACACAGCACTGTTTGAGTTCAGCTGCTGACTGGATAAAAGAAATCAATTTAAAAATACAGTATCAGATAAACTATAAGATTCTAAATGTCAAATAAAGCTTCAAGCATGTCTAAGCATAAATTTACTAAACAAGTACATTTAGTTGCAAGATCTGGCAGGATCTAAATTTTCACTCACTCTGATCTAGAGCTCTGTTGAAACTAATACTTCCTCATCTGCGCATCAATCTCCATTAAAACATACTGCAAGACCATTTACATTCTTTCTAAATGAGTAATTGACCGATTCACTAACTCATAATGACCAATCCTTTTAACAAACCCTAATATCCTCTGATAAAAGTTCAACAGTTTTAAAGGATTTCACAGTGCAAAAACTGTGTGGATGCCTGAGTCATGTCAACTCATTTTTCACAGATTCACACTGTACATATTTGTGGGACAAAAGTGTTGACAATCACCACGCAAGACAGACATTTGCTCAGAACACGAGCTTAGATTTAAGGTTTTTAGGAATCCGGGTGAGGTATGAATCACCTTGTTTGAATCACCAAAGTCTTGCTTCAGCCACTGTGAATGTCATTTTTAGCAAAAGTCATGTTGATGATAATCAATCCATATGGGTATTTCCCTTTAAGATTTAAAGAAATATTATGGGTTATTTACAACCTATGGTCAATATACCACAACTGCAGGACACTGTTGAACTTTCCAGTGTGTATACACAAACAGGAAGTTTTCACTAGTATCACTAGTATTTCCTGCGGGCTGACAAGGTAACGCTTGAGTAATTAGTGAGGGGTTGACATGGATTTTCAGTTATTTAACATTTTATATCTGACATACTGTACAGTCATACATTTCTAGTGATATTCTACCAGACATTGTAATCTGGAAGATGTGGTTTCATGCTTAACACAATATAAATGCATTCAATGTCTTCATTAAGGATGCAAATTGTTTTTGACAAGAGAACATCATTATTTATATTCATATCCTAAAGAGAAGTCCTCCTCAGTATACTGTCAATAAAGGTATGGGTCTTGATGTTGGAGACATTGAACTGACACTGAATGGTGTTCATAATAGTGAACAAATCCGACCATGAGCTTGTCAGCATCACTTCCTAATTATTTACATATTTAAACAAATTATTATTATTATTATAT
>JAZGTI010004998.1:0-26574 GCA_036877585.1 Botia kubotai | reverse complement strand
ATTGGATTAGGACTGGTGTAAATGGGGCATTTGGCTATACCTGAATGCTTCATTTACATGCTTTGTTTGGGATCATCACCCAGGTACCTTGTCTCTATTTCTGGGAACTGCCTCCTAAATGTATTTAAACTACAATGTATCACTGCCTTAGTTAGACTTTTGATGACTGCAGCGCCACGCAGCGCGTTCTCAATAAAGAACTCTGCTGTAGATACCTACAGAGTTTCCTGGTCTTCGCTTCTGAGTTTCCAACAGCATGCTCGCCGTGAAATTCATTGAAGCGCTATACAAGAACAATTGAGTGTATCAAAAAACGTTTAATAACTTTGCGTCATCAGTGCCTCTAGATGTTATTTTCAAGTGCTTTGTGCTTTAACCTCAATACTTATTATAAAATCCTTACAATTACAATAGGGTTTTAGTACTTCATCCATTCAATCTGGGCCACCATTTTTTCCTTGCCTTTCTGTCCTCCAGCGGTAGAGGTGAGGCGGATACCATTCCTTCTGCACACCGGGGAATCTTTGCAGCGGCACCATATTTCCTCTTTGACTAGTCTCCTTACAAATAATATAACTACATGTCTACTCCTGCTCCAACAACAGGTCTCAGCTGTTCCGCAGGAAATTCAAAAGCCACGGAAGGTCAAGCCTACGTGCATGTTAATGTTTCAACTTACAGATGAAGTGCAGAAACTTGAGGGTATGGAATACTGGCCAGTCCCAGTCCTAAGTGCCAACCTGGCACGAAGCTAGTTGGTTGGGCTAATTGTTGTCTGTCTCAAGGTTTGCTGCCGAAGCCAGAGAATGTCAAGGTTTTGGGAGGGGAATTGGAACGGCATTTGGAGATGTACCCTCAAGGCAGAGTGCTCTGAGATAATTTATCTGCCTGAGGAAAACCATTCATGAGGTGAGGAAACAGATGAACAAGCTCTTGGCCAGTATAGAACCTGTAGTAGATCTTCAATTATCTGACAGTTGCTATGACAACCTGACTTTACCAGCTTTAAACGGACCTGCACCTTAGGATGTGGTTGAAATTCCAGATTATGACTTTAACAGTATTACAGACAATTTTGATGATGTTTCACAAAAATATCACCCAACAATAAGGTGGGTGATGTTCCTGAGGATGATGATATCCCATTACAAAAGCTGGACAGTGTGATGTACTTTATAGAATGAGTCTTACACAACACACAACACCCTAAAATTGAGAACCAGACTTTTCCTGTTTCAGACTTACCAACAAAGACAGTCATACCAACCAGCTGAAACATGGTGGATTAAACCACACAAAATCTGCTAAAAGCTCAATTGACATCAGCAGCCACCACATGAGGTCTGTGCACAAAATTTCCTCAACATCTGGTGTGGATAAATACAAATCTGTTGCAAGTAGCTCTACAATCATAACAGAATATTCTAGTTTTAAGTGAAATGCTATAGCTAGTAAGGGACATGCCTATTTCCAAGTGAACCTCTGCACATTACAATCTGGCACTTAACCACCCACTAATGCTCAGATTTACAACAGCAAGCTTTTATTGTCACACTAATGAGAAAGTTGCACGAGTTGCACACCAAAGTTTAAAATTTTTAAAGAATTTGGGTTATGCAAATGTGAAAAAAAATAAGTACCAATAAGCAGGGGCGCCGCTAAGGGGGGGAAAGTTAGGACAATTCTAATAGCCCACGCCCTTTAGGGGCCCCCAGAGATCTGCTTTATTAGTAATAACACTACTAGGGGGGCCCAACCTCATATTTTGTCATAGGGCCCAAAATTGCGAGCGGCGCCCCTGCCAATAAGATTTTGCAAGTACCAATATGTTTGTAAAGAACCCTTTAAAGATTTATTAACGAGCACCGGCAGATGGCAGCAGTGATATGTCATTCTATAAACCGTTAATTAAAACCAACTGAGAGCCCATCCCAAACATAACCGTTAATAAAGCAGCTAAGATATCATTGCTGTTTTTAACAGCATTACAGCATAAAATGTTGTCGACACGGATTTTCACAATCAATCGGTCATTTATTCTTAACGCACACTTATGTTTGCTTACACTCCAGCAGTTGGGTTCTTGCAGTTGGGTTTGACGTCATGAGATACTTGACCGGCGTGCGTGAGCTCTGTGTGAATTGCATCTGCCTGCTTTCGGGCTAATTATACCCAATCAACATGCCTAAAATGCATGTCAACATGCATAAAACAATTGCCTTGTCTTTTATATGGACACTTAGCATGTATGAATATGCTCGTTTTAACGTTTATTCTAGATCTATATTATGACCATATATTAAGACACATAAGCATATATTAACACACCTAATAGCGGTTTAATTGCAATCATATATACAATTATTTTAACTCTAATGAGGGTTACATCTTGTGAAAAAATGCAATAACGTGATTTTCCACGTACTTCTCAGTTTTCTATAATTCCCTTATTTATGTCTCAGATGCTTTTTCTAAAATGTATTTTCTGTAAAAATGCTTTGCAACTATCCAAAATTGTAAAAAAACGCTATAGAAAGAGATTTAAATTTAACTGATCTGGCTTAAATTGCTATAACGAATCATTTAATAGAAGGACATAAGATTAACATCATCATTCCTGTACAGCATGGCATTATCCTACTATATGCATTGTCACCGAATCGAATCTCGAACAAAAGTCTTCGGGTAAATGGGAGCATCGGGATTTTGTCAAAAATCAATAAGGTATTTTAATGATATCTTCTCCTCTGCTTGTCTCCTCCCGCACTGATACGCTAAGCATCATCCAGCTCTGCGCTCATCATCCGCATTTCTTACAAACGAGTCTCCCGATCTTATCGCACCACACCTGACGCTGCATTTAGCTCACTCCAAACATCTCGTACCTGCCGCGGGTGATTCTTTCTACGTATTAACAAACAAAGGCGAGAAAAACAGTGACACTTAATTTAGAGAGGCGCGTGTGTGTTCCGATCCACTTCTTCGTGTCTCCACGCGTTGGACTTCAGGACTCTTAAATCTGGACCCGGAGATGAGCCTGCTGTGGTGGGGATTAGACATGACAGGCTGGGGGTTCGATTGGGTTCTAATGCAACTCGCGCTCTGGAGGCCCGGTGCCGCTTGCCCCGAGGTCTGCACGTGCACTGGCGCTCGAATCTCCTGCGTGGACTCGGAGCGCAGTATTATGGCATTTCCCATGCTACAATCCGAGGCAGAGATGCAGAACATCACAGACATGTAAGTCATAAAGACCCCCAATATAAGACCAAATGAGCTGCCGGGGGACTTTGTCACTGAGGCTCACAGCAATGAATTGTCTTATGCATGTTGTGTCAGCAGGTAAAGCAGTGATTATAAGTAGTTAAAAGCTTTTTAAACAACTAATCAATGAATTACAGTACCATTGTTTTTGTTACAGTACCATTACTACATTATCACGCACATGGAAATTACTTCAAAACATTTTACTACATCAGTGCGTTTATGTTATTTGTGCACAGATAAATTAGATTAGATTAGATTAGATTCAACTTTATTGTCACTGCACATGTGGGTATAAATGTGACTATTGTGCATAGTGTTACATGATGAAAACAACATTCTGCCTATCTGCTATCATCATGTAAAGGTTGTAAGTTAATTAGATGGTTTAACGTAAAATCACATTTGATCATCACTCCAAAGCATTACTTTAAATACAATAATTGCTACATTTTAGGCAAGAAGAACAGAAATGTTTTTCTGGAAAAACAGATAATATAATTTGCATATCTGGGAAAAACATTTTGAGAATATTTACCATATTATTGACTTCTGGTATATTTACCAGAATATTGACTTTATGTGTGTCATTTATCTCTTATGAATTTATTGGCTTAATCAAAAAGCATTTCCAAGTGTTTTTGTATTAGAACTAATCTGGAAAACCAAGAGCAAGTGTGTTCTTTTTGTTTGTATACAGATACATTACAAATCAGAGCAGTTTCAATTCTATTAATGAAAAGGATCTCAACTTGTATCACAACCTCAGAAACTTGTAAGTAAATTTTTTTGAAGAACTGAAGCTTATTTTTTAAAGTAATGTGGCAGGTTGTTATATTAATGTTTATGTTGTTGTTATGCAGAACGGTAACAAATACAAGGCTCACGTATATTTTCCGGCAGGCTTTCCAGAACAACTTGAATTATTCAGAAATGTGCCAAGTTGATACCAGTGATACATATGTTTTCTAAATGTGACACCAATTACACATTATGCAATGTGCAGAGATTTATTGAAGATTTTAAAGTGGTCTTATTGTGTATATTATTGGTAAAAAAAAAAATTGCACGTTTTTATGAATGCTGCATGTATGTTTTGTCAAAGCTAATTGTTACATTTATTCCCAGGAATTTCAAAGAAAACAATCTATCAAATCTGTCATGGAGGACTTTACATCATTTAAACATTTCATACCTGTGAGACTCTATATGTTTAAATATTTCCTGTTATAGTTCAGTTTATGTTGTGTGATGCTAGTATTTATATATGCTCTATAAATATTATACTATTTTATGATAATAAATTAGGCTTGCACCAAATGGCTAAAATTAAATCAATATTTATTTAGCATAATATTTATTCCAAAGTCCCTTCAGACATTTGAAAACAGTAAAGGCTGTCTGAAAATTTTGTAATGATTTACACAATGAATTCAGACACCGAAAATCTAACACAATGGAAACTGTTAGCCATGCAGGACGGGTTATAGACTAAGTCTGATAATTGCAAAAAGGTCAAATAAAGGCAGATTAACCAGCCTGGCCTGTATATCTGTCAATCTAATATGTACACTTATTATATAACAGAGATCTGGGAGGCTGCACATCTTTTTAAGAATGTTTATTTACTGCATGTTTAAGGGTTCTGTCATTAAGCATGAGACATCACAGGCCAGGATACCTTTCTGTATGTTTTAGGCTGCTGGCAGGTAATCCTTTGCAGTGCGTGTGTGTGTGAAAATGTGTGGCTGAAGTTGTGGAGCAGAGAGGAGGCCGAGGAGTTGTTGTGTGTGGAGGAGGAAGGAAAGAGGAGAACGCTTTCCACACTTACACTGCCAAACTGTGGTAAGAACTGCCTTCTAAGTGTCACTTTCTGATCAATGTATGTAAAAGAACATTTTTGTTGTTGTTTAAAGGGGACATATTATAAGCAATCAAATTTTCCTTGATCTTTTGAGATTAAAGAGTTCATTGTACTATGAAAACATACTGTAACTTACAGAACTCAAAACTTCCTTCTCAGTGAAAAAAGACCTTTAACTGAAACTAAGCTGCATCTTGTTTCCTACTTCCACAACATTCTGACATGAGGCAGATTAATACATTTCAACACACAAACTCACACAATTACATGGGCAGCTTGTCCTGTCAGGCGTTCACCCCAATTACTTCCACCAACTCCCTCACCTGCAGCACCTCTCACTCGCTCATAGTCACCTGAATTCTAATTACAGCCACCCGTGTCCCATCCAACCACCCACTATATATTACACTTCCCCACAGTAACCCCCTGTCAGAGAACGCTAAAGTCGCGTTTATCATGTCCCTCCTCACCGGAAGAGCTCTGCAGTGGGCTAAGGCGATTTGGAATTCCAACAACCCCATCATCCACTCTTTTGAGCAGTTTAAGAGCCATTTCGCCGAAGTTTTCGGTACCTCCTCTGAATCGTTTACAGTCTCCGATCAGCTGCTGCAGTTACGGCAGCGCTCTTCTTCGGTGAGCGAGTACACTATCCATTTCCGCACGCTGGCGGTGGCTAGCGGCTGGAACGAGATCGCACTGCTGGGTGTTTATCGTCAGGGACTCAACCCGATATTCACGCTGCCATGGCCCTGTATGACGACTAGATTGGGCTTGAGACATTCCTGCTGCGAACCACTCGAGTTTCCCAACGACTAGCCGCCTGCCAGCCACCGCTACCCGCTCCTCAGTCCGCCTCGGTGGCAGCTCCTTCCCCAGTACCAGAACCCATGCAGTTGGATTCCACCCGGTTATCTCGCCACAAGAGAAATCGTCGTTTGTCGTCAGGCTAATGCCTCTATTGTGGAAAACAAGGCCACCACATCAAGGATTGCCCAGTAAAACCCCCACGCCCGATGGTGAGTACAATGTATTCCGAAATTGATACGTCTCCTTTGACCCTACTGCCCGCAACGCTACACACTGCCGAACGCTCTTTGTCTGTATCTGCTCTAATTGATTCAAGGAACTCCGGGGAGCTAGGGTTTTTTCGAAACTGGACCTTCGGAGTGCTTACAACCTCGTTCATTTACGGGAGGGAGACAAATGGAAGACTGCTTTCATAACCCCTTCAGGATACTATGAGTATTCAGTTATGCCTTATGGTTTGTCCATTAGTCCATCCATCTTCCAAACGTTTATGAATGAGGTGTTCCGGGAGTTCCTGCATCGTTTTGTTCCTGATCTACTCCCGGAGCCAGACCGACCATCCCCAGCACATCCGACAGGTCCTCCAGAAACTTAGAGAGAACAGTCACTATCTAAAACTTGAAAAGTGTGAGTTCCACCGCCCTTCTGTCCAGTTCCTGGGTTATGTCATCAATTCGAAGGGCGTGCAGATGGATCAGGGGAAGGTTGACGCAATCTAGAACTGGCCCCAACCCGGTAACGTGAAGGAACTCCAACTTTTCCTCGGCTTCACAAATTTTTACCGTCGGTTTATCGAGAACTACAGCACCATCACAGCCCCGCTGACCTCCCTCCTTGGGGGCAAACCCAAACGTCTTACTTGGACCCCCTCTGCCCATGAAGCCTTCCTAAGTCTCAAGACCATCTTTAGCACTGCTCCCCTACTACACCATCCCGATCCCGAACTGCCCTTCACTGTGGAGGTCGATGCCTCCTCTGTGGGCGTTGGAGCGGTGCTCTTGCAAGCGGTCGGCAAGTCATCGCGAGTCATCCCGAAAGTTATCTCCGGCGGAGCTCAACTACGATGTGGGCAACCGAGAACTGTTGGCAATTAAGTTGGCCTTGGAGGAATGGCGTCACTGGCTTGAGGGGGCAGCTCACCCATTCACGATCATCACAGACCACAAAAATCTCCAATACCTCCAAGAAGCTAAACGCTTGAACCCCTGACAGGCCCGTTGGGCCCTCTTTTTCACACGGTTCAACTTCAAGATCACTTACCGACCTGGCTCCAAAAACATCTCTGCAGACGCCCTCTCTCGCCAGTTCTCCAGTGATAACCCCTCCGAACCCGAACCCATCCTCCCAAAGGACCTGTTTGTGAGTCCCATCCAGTGGAGTTTAGACCAGCAGATCCAACAAGCCCACCTCCAAGAGCCACCTTCGCCGGAGTGCCCAGAAGGGAAAATCTATGTGCCCTGTTTCCAATGTCACACGCTTCTGGACGCAACTCACTCCGGGCTCTGGACACCCAGGCAGCAGACGTTACTGGTGGCCCAGTATGCACCGGGATACCATCAGGTACGTCCAAGGCTGCTCAGTCTTTGCCATGTCTAACACTCCCCGTCATCTACCTGCAAGAAAACTGGTCCCATTGCCTAACCCACAAAGGCCCTGGTCCCACATAGGTATCGATTTTGCCACAGACCTACCAAACTCAGAGGGTCACACGTGCATCCTGGTTATTGTGTACCAATTCTCAAAGGCCTGTAAGTTTGTCCCTCTAAAAGTGTTACCCATGGCACTGGAGACCACTGAACATCTCTTCCACCAGGTCTTCCGCCATTTTGGTCTCCCAGAGGAGATTGTGTCGGACCGGGGCCCTCAGTTCATCTCCCACGTCTGGAAGGCCTTCTTCCGTCAATTAGGTATTTCTGTCAACCTCTCCTCCGGCTACCATCCATAGACAAACGGCCAGACAAACGGCCACAGTGAGTCCTACCTACTCACTGTGAGGTAATAAATAAGAGGTAGGATACATTATTATTATTGTTAAGCTGCCATTTCAAGTAAAAATTTAAATAAAAAGTAAATTAAACAATAAAAACATAGTATTACAAATAATTAAAGTAGGCTTCTGGTGTTTAAACAAAAATTTATTTCACTGATAATATCAGTCTAATCTAAACAGTTTTAATGGACCATTTCAGAAAACAGGCTTTGCAAAGAGCATTTATTGAACAATGGGGCAGTTAAAAACTATATTGAAACTGACAGCTGTTACGGTGGAGGCTCCAGCCTCTTCTCCGGGTCGTCAGCGGGAACTGTCACCGGAATACTAACAGATCTCCAGAACTACATTCACCATCACGCACCGCGCTGTACTGATTACTTCCTGCATAGACACCTGAAGCTCATCATCACCGCTTTATAAACAGACTCTAGTCAAATGCTCATTGTGAAGTCTTGATCATTTCCGAGCGGGTTTTTTATTGTGGTTTTTTACTCTCTCTCTCTCTCTCTCTCTGAAGGTGGATTAGACAAACATGACATGACATGTCATGACATCATGACATGATATTTATAGTGTTACAGATTTGATGAGTTCATCCCCGTTTCCTTCCATTCATCCCCTTTTGGATTTGAATGAAGTTATAGGCACTACAACTTATAAAGCAAACATAACTATGATGGGTTGAGGCCACGCCACGCCAAAAAAAAACCCTGCAGCAGCTGGTGGTATTGAGGGCCTAATGAACCCCAAACAAATTGTTTTCTCCATGCATTCTTAAATTGATTTTGTCTCTGGGAGTGACAATATCTTTTACACATGTCTTTTACAGGGTATGTGTATCTAGCAGGAGATCACTGATACAGTCCTTTCGTTGATGTAATTGGTGTTCTATGGCTTTGTTAAAAAAACCATATGACTGCCAGGGTAGAGGAACATTGGTAGATGGTTTGCTGAGTTTCAAAGTTGTCGGTGTAATAGAACAGTCTCCCCCTCTAGAGATGGGCTGTGAGAAGATCCAAGGGAACCTCAGAATCAAAAGTTTAGATTACTTTTGGTGATTTAATATAGCTTCTGTCTTTTCTGATGGACTTTCCTATTCTGAATAGATACAGCCCTAGACACCTTCTGCATCAAGCCTGCCTTAAGCTCATGCCCATCTAAGGCTGCGTTTAAACTTGGCATTAACATGCGATCACTGTGATCCGATTAAGCAGACACGGCGCGTACACTTGGCAACATCAACTGACTTCTGTATCTGGATAACCGATCAAATCTCTCTTTCCCATGCAATATTTAAATATTTAAATAAGTCAGCAGAAGATGGCCCCGGTGCAAAGTCAACCTAAAACATTTTCAGTTGCAGGACATTTTACAAATCCCACAAAATGAGAAGGCTGCAGCTATTAATAAGTTGGATAGATTCCGTTGTGGATCCGTGTGTGGATCCGAGAACATTGCCAGCTGTGGTGGAAATAATGCAAATTTTTTTACAGAGATTGAGTGGTTCTGCAACTTTCGGGTGCTCAGGCAAACTTATCACCATATTTGTGATGTACTCTTCCCTCGATTGTACCACAAAACCACACAGCTGCGTGTCCTTCATCTTTCTTCTGACAGTTTGGGAGAGAGGGGGTGGGGTTTTGCATGATGTCGACCTGCGAATGCAGACACGGCGACTGGATCGCGTTTATATTACACTGAGATTCGATCACAATGCATCTTCGACTACCTCTAGAACAGGACACGCTAATCGGAAAACATTCTGATCAGAAGCGTGTTTACACTTGTCTTTTCAATGTGTATGTGGACAACATCTGGATACAGGTCGCATGGTAATGCCAGCCTAATTCTGTAACACAAAAGAGAGGAATACAGTTTGAGTTTATAAACCAAAGATACGTCAATACAGCTTCTAGCTGATCCAGGATCCTGGCCTGGTTTCCTTTTGTAGTTAATAATTACAGAAAGTGAGACAATAATTAGAAATTGAGCTCACTAGTTTTTGGCAGCAGAAGATTAGCGGTGGCTCTGTCCCAGGGGTGGCAGACTGATGACTAACTTCCAACAGGGGATACATATTAAATGTATTTTAGCCTGTGTAAATTGCAATATTCACACTGTCAATCAATAACTCTGTTCTGAAGGTTTCTAATAAATGTCTGTTGTTTTTGTTCATGTTCACCTAACTGTCACCACTTAAAATTTCCAAAAAGAAAGCTAGTTAACAAAAAAGTAATTTACAACCCTTTTACTTCTGTAACTTATAAGGTAAAAATGTACCACAAGACTTTTAAGACTTAATTGAGTCATAAAAACTGGTCATTCTATATAACACTAGAGTCAGATTGTTAGAGGAAAGACATTGATGAATTGTGCAAAATAAGACCAATATTGGTCTTAACAGGTCAAATTGCATGTTAAAGTCTAAAAGATTTATCTACATAAGATCTTCAGGATTGTTCCTGTAGCTCAGTTGGTAGGGCATTGCGTCAGGAGCGCAAAGGTTTTGGGTTTGATTCCTAAGAAACAAATACTGATTCTCCTCATAGTTCTCCCTACTGTGACTCTCACTCCCTCTAAAGTGACCATGTTGGAAGGTTTAAATGTGACGCTGACATGCAACACCTCAGGAATGCCCACACCTAGTCTGAACTGGAAAACCTGCCAACTAATTTCAAGATTCGAGGTAAATTTGAATTTAATCCAAATTATAAGATTTGAGTAAGGTAGTATAGGGAGTCATAATTTAAGGTTTAATACAACAGTTAAAAATGCATTTAGCGGGAATAACTCTTTATAGCTTTTTACTCTTTGTAACTCTTTAAATCACTCTTTATATCTTTAATTAGGGGCTGTAGGATGGTTTTTGGACGTATAATACTGATAGAACAGCTGATGTCTGTTTTAAAAAATTTTTGATATGACAAGATTTAACAATTTTTTTTTTAAATTTTTTGTTAAACAACGTTTACATTTTACTTAGAAATACATCATATTATATAAGTCAGATGTGTTGTGAATGCATTTTTCTGTTATGTTGTAAACCATAATGTGAATGTAACGGAGTCACGGAGTCGCTGAGTCATGAGGATCCATCTGCAGCTTTTATTAAGAATGGTCAAAACAGGCAAGGGTCAAAAAAACGGAAAACAGTGTTATTGGGAAAAGGCAAACTCAGAAACTATAATACAGGCAGTGGTCGAGGCAGGCAGCAAACAATCATAAGCGTTAAACAGTCACAGATCAGGGCAGGCAGCAAACAATCAGAAAAAACAGAAACAATCCAACAATAAACCAGGCAAACAACAAGGAAAATGCTCTGAAATGTAGACCGAAGCAATACAAGACATCATACTGATTAAACAGAGTTAAACAGTGTTTAAATTGACTGCTGATTAAGAACAGGTGAACCAAACAGAAAGTAATCAGTCCTTGGCAAGCACTCATGAGAATTGTAGTTCGACTGGGAACTAATATGCTGGTGATGGCTCCCTCTGGTGATGCAGAGGAGGTGGAGCAGCGGCCTCCTCTGTAACAGTGAAGTTTGTCTTAGATTGTGTGTTAGGAGCTTTTTAATTGATTTTTAATTATTTGAAAATATAAAAAGTTTCCATTTTAATGCACTGATTTATGGAGCTGGACAGGATCACTTGAAATAAAACTGACATTGCTATAACACCCTTAGCTTGAGCACTCAGGTCAGATGTCAGAGCTCAGGCTCTTGGAAGTCTCTTTTCTGGACAACGGGTGTAAAATAAACTGTAGATCTGATAACATGGTGGGAGAGTCCGAGGCCTTTGTGTATCTGGACATACTGTGTAAGTTTTCATTTAAGAAAATACTTAGTTGTAATAAAACAGTCTAGATGTTCTCTTCTTTAAACTATTTGCTTAAAACTAGTGCCTAATAAAATACATAAAATGCATAATAGGGCTGTTAAATGCAAATGTAAGTAATTTAATAATACACTTTTCTCAATTTTTGGATGAAATGTAATGTAATCATACAGATATATGCAATCATACAGATATATTTGGCACTCGCTGTCATATACTGGCGTTTGCATTTGTATTATTGACTTAGAATTAGTATTTCACTAATTGTGAGCTAAATTTCACCACCCCAAGACTATAAACAACTTTTTTTGTCACCATACTTATAATGTTATCTTATATATTTAAGCATTTTTGTTAATATCATTGTTTATCTTTGCCGGTTTATCTGTCCCATTGATTTGGGATGCCAGTTCCACCTGTAATCAGCAAGCTGATGGATGCTATCTCAGACCACCATTGGTGCATTCCCTTCAGTGTGTCAGGCAACCCTGAGCCAAAATTGAGCTGGTTGTTAAATGGCAAACCAGTGAAAGAGGGAAACTTCATCCGAACCATGATCCATGATTACTCAAGAGGGCGAATATCACGGCTGCTTACAGCTGGACAGCCCAACGCACATCAACAATGGAGAATACACACTGCTGGCCAGTAACAGATATGGAGAGGACCTCAAGGATATATTTGCTCATTTCATGCATGATCCTTGGAATGGTAGTTGACCTTGAAATAAGCTTGTAAACCAATCAAAATTGTTATGCTGACTGTCACAGTCATAAACAGTATCTAAAAAGTTTTCTTATTTTGTTCTTTTCTGTGTTAATCAGAATCGGCCACTGATCCAGTGTATTATGGTGAGTAACTTTCAAGAATATTTAGAATTAAAGCTGAAGTGCGTAATTTTTTTGTTAAAATGCTTTTGTCATGTGTGGTTATATTAAGTAGCTTACAAAGACAATGAATAAACAAATCTTTAATCAATGAAACTCACTGGAAACAGGGAAACACAAAGCATAACACTGACTTGAGACAGGACAAATTAACTAAGAAACATAAGGAGTATAAATACGAGACCCAACAAGGAACTGAGTAAATTAACTGACAACAGGTGAACTAAATGACTAATTAATACAACACAGGAAAACTAGATCATGGGAAAACAACGATGACAGAACATACATGTAACAGTTCACCGCCCTTGTCGAAAGGTTTGTCCTCGTGCAGTATAACAACTGAGGAGGGAGGGCGGGGGTCTGGAGGAGGGTGAGGAACAGAAAAGAAATGGAACAGTACGAGAGGGAGTGATGGGTGGGAGGAATTATGGGGAAGCCAGAAGCAGGATAAGCCAGGGATGAGTGTTACCAGAAAACCTGAGGATAGAGGCAGACCTGGTGCACCGAGTATGAAGCCAGAGCCAAGAGCATAGGGGGGGATACAGATGGAGCTGAAGATGCAGGCCAAAGACTTCTGACCAAGATGGAGCCGGAGGAACGAGGTAGCCCAGTGGAGCTGGAGGTTTCTGGTGATGCTGAGGAAAGAAGGAGCCAAGGCGGAGCCGACAGGTCGACAGGCAGAGGCTAGTGATGGGGCCAGGGAATCCTCTGGACTAGGCGGAGCTGGTGGCCAGAAGACTCAAAGCAGATTCTCACAGCCATGCGTAGGAGTTAACGAGAGGCTGAAGGATACCAGCAGAGATGGGGCTGGGGACCTGCATATCAGAGGATAAGGGGAGAAGACGGTTGGAATTTAGGGAAGGGTGAAACCAGTGGGCAAACAGGAGATTCAGGGTTGAGTGGGACCATCAGGGGTAGGTATTTAACATCCTCAAACACCTCCAATAATTCATGAAAATATTTTCCAGTCACCGTATAAATAAAATCCACAGCAATAGGGCTTTCCTCCCAGCGCTTAAACTCCACAAGCACTCCCGTGGTGGCACATGGTGGTGCGTGTTGCACATGGTGTTGCTTAGGCACCTGGTCAGACTTTCAGTGATGTTATTCTCCATCTTCATTGCAGGCTCAGGTTGATCTATCGTGGCAGGCCGAACCCACTGTGCTGCTCCAGGGGCGTTGCTAGGGTCAGAAGGGATAAGAAGTAAGAAGAAGTACCCCCTAAGAAGTACCCCCCCATGGATTATTTGCAAGGCAGTTACATTACACTGTATGAACAAAACACAGTTCTTATTATCAGTACTCTAGTTGTCTGTATTCGTTATAACCTTCGCTTCTCTTTTTGACCAGTCTGTCTGCCTGTTTTGTTTATTATTCTTCATATTTTTTTAACACTTGCCGTGTGACAACAGTCCCACCTGTCGGTAGAAACGGGTACTGCTGAACAGCTGACTATTTACATACCTGACACAAAAGCTGAGTTAAGTGGAATGCGCGTGATGTAAGCGGTAATCTATCACAACCAGACTGCTTTTCATTACGGACAGGCGGATTTTAAAGAACTTGGATAACAAAATAAATGTTATACAACCTATTTGATTTTAAGTGCAACATATTCCAAAAGATCAGGGGCTTTTGACAATACACCAGGGGCTTAAGCCCCCAAAGCCCGCCCCCCCTCTACAATATGTGCTCTACAATATCAGGAAAATCAGACCTTTTTTGAGAATCTGGTCATCAATCAACCGAAGAGAGCCCACATCACACCCCTCCTGATCTCAATCCACTGGCTACCTGTAGCTGCCCACATTACATTTTAATCTCTAACCCTGGCCTTTAAGACAGTCACTGGAACTTCACCCTCCTACCTCAACTCACTCCTTCAGACATATGTCCCCTTCCGCCAACTACGGTTTGTAAATGAGTGACGTCACAACGAGGTACCAGATCACTCTCTAAGACAGACCTGGGCATTTTACGGCCCGCGGGCCACATCCGTCCCGTTGATCCTTCTTGTCCGGCCCGTGCGGTCATTTACAAACAAGAAATGTAAATGAAAACTAGTTTACACCATGCACGCTTGCTGCTTTTATTTTGAAAGTCTTTTACGTACGAACGCATGCGCAGGTGGCAGTTGTGCGCGTACCTTCAGACCCCCAAAATGTCAACTCATGCGAAAAAACCAGAAAGATTGATACCGAATGCCACATTTTTAACAAGGCATGGTCTGCAAAATATTTATTTACAGAAGTTAATGGGAAAGCTGTGTGCTTGGTTTGTGGTGCATAGGTCGCTGTGTTCAAGGAACACAATTTAAACCGGCACTACCTGACCAAACAAGCAGAAAAAATACAAGAAGTTGTCTGATAAAGAGCAGGTCAAGGAGTCGGATGCCTTGCTGACTAAACTGCAAAACCAAAAAGGATTTTTCACGAAACTTCACGCATCCAGGAATGCAGCTGCCAAGGCAAGTTATATCATATTGTACAAAATCACTAGAAACAGTAAACCGTTTTCTTTGGATCCACCTATATATGTGAACAGACTTCTCAGTGCTAAAGTTCAACAAATCCAAACACAGATCCTCCATTACTGAGGTGCAGTTCAACAAATCCAAACACAGATCCTCCATTACTGATGTGCACGTCTTGTGCTGTTCTTCGCATATCCACCTCAGACCTTCAGTCAGATTTCAGCGCACTTGTTGAATCCCAAAACTTTTCTCACAGAATTAGAAAAATGAACAAAAGGAAAGGACGTGACGTGAGGCCAAGTATGGTGACCCATACTCGGAAATTGGGAAGTCAAAAAGACATCTACAGCATTTATTGCTTTTTGTATTTAGTTAGTTAATTGCTTACATTCGCAAAACAACTATGTAACTATGTAAACTCATTATTTCTGAGTATGTGTTAAAAATAAAATTACTTGATGTAATTTCTGTTTATAATTCCTTGATGTAATTCCTGTTTTTCCTGTTTATGACTTGTATTTTTGACTTACTCCACAATTTTATATTTTTATTGTAATAGAATATCCTTATTCTTTTTATTACCAGTAGCATAATGAAAATTATATAATTTACTGCTCTTTACAGGTGGAGAAAATTAATATCGAACATAGTTAATTTCAGGTTACTATTGGTTCGGCCCTCAAACACAGCTCAGGTTTCTCATGTGGCCCTTTGGAAAAAATAATTGCCCACCCCTGCTCTAAGATGGTTAACTTATTCACTTATTCTGTTCCTTCCTGGCAGACCAAGCTCCCAGCCTCCACTCGATCTGCTGAGACTATCACACCTTCAAAAAACAACTCAAAACACACCTGTTTCGCAGACACTGGACTAATCCCTAATGCTCTGATGTTCTTTTATAAAAAAACTCTTCTTTTGTTCATCTTGTCTCTAGCATCAGAATACGATTTCCACGTTTAATGTAATGCTTTGGAGACTTGGCTTGTTGGTTCTTAGGACAAAATGTTTAATGCTCTCTCTCTTTGTAAGCTGCTTTGGATAAAAGCGTCTTTTAAATGAATGAATGTAAATGTAATGATCTTAAAATTTACTTCTGTCTATTTCCTTTGTAAGATCCCACTACAGGTATGAAAAGCATATGAACACTAATTATAGATGACAGATTTGTGATCTGAGATATATGTATTCTTTATTCTGTGTTTATGCTTATTTCATACAGATGACACTCCTTTTGGACCACCAGAAGACAAAGTTGCGGTAAGTTTATTTAACTAAGGTCGGATGGAGCATGATCATGTAATTCAACCAATCATCACCCAGAGGTGCGTGTATATAGCCGTCCCTCACCTCTGTCCTATGGCAGTTTTGCAGGATGTGGTCCTGCCCATTTGCATCTCATTCCGTCTGACGAGGAGTCCTTCCTCTCTGCTGAAGCTCATCCACTTCAATTTCCTAGTCCAAGGAACGATCCCTCTCCACTGGACATCTCTGCCGAACCTCCATCCTCATCTTGGGGGCGTAGACCCACCCGCTTTACTCTGCGGCCCGAGATCTACACTCACCCCCACCTGCAATAGAAAAATGGACCGTGAAAGCATTAAGACAAGCCCTTCTGAAAATAATGCACAGCTTTTTAACGTATACGTCTCTCTACAGTCAGCAAACCACTCTCCTTCTGCTTCAGTCATGTCCGCTCATCCAAACAAAGCCCGCCAAACCCAGGTCTCATTCCTGCCCCAGCTTCTCTTCCAGTTGGACCCCTCATCCCTTCTCCACCTGTTAAGCCTGTCGCCGCAACCACTACTGATGCCACCCCACCTACTTCCACCATTGCCATCACCAGCCGCCCTCTTTCCACTCAAACTTTACGTTTCCTCCTTCTACTCCATAGCTCCCAACTCCAGCCACATTGCCTAGTGTGAGAATGCCTCTGCTAGTGACTCAAGCCTCCGACCATCCCTCCTTCTCTTCTACCTGTTCCTCCCTCTTTTTGGGGCCATTTCTACTGTGAGCTTTCTTCTGCAATGGCCACAGCCTTGTCCCCCCTCCCTCCTAATAATTCTTGTTCTTCCTTCTCTCTCTTCACTGCAACTCCTATGCCAGCTCCACAAAATGCTGTTGCTATTCTCCCTTTCTTCCCAGGCCAACAACCTTTTTAAATTTTCTCAGGTGCGGATATCGATTTATCTTTACTCCTGTTAATTTTCCCCCCAACCCAGTCAATTCCCCAGGTAGACTGCGGCGATTATTTCTCCTACACTTAAAAATACCATTCAAAATTTCTTGCGCATACTGTCTTTTCCAAAATTCTGTATTGCATTTGGATGCTATACAGAGATAATTTGTTGAGTTTTTCCCTAAAGAAGATGTAAACTGAACAGTTATCTGTCTATAATTGCAGAGCTCGTTCTGTCTTACTACGCCAGTCATTTGTACACATATCATAAACTGTTTTCAGCTAAATGTTCCATCCGCATTGCCTAGTGGAATCAGTGAATCATGTACAAGGCAGAGCTTTGTCCTTCTCTTTTGAAGTACTGGCCACTGCTGTTTGCTTCGGTGTGCTGGCAGCCCGTTTGGAAGTTGTGCAGGACCACCTTACACGCGTTCCTTATCTCAGCGAAAGCTTAAAGTCAGATACTGTGCGAATCCTTCCGGTCAGGATTTTTTGGCGCTTATTCCGTCTCCTGTCCATTACATGGCCATGCCTGTTTTATTTTCTTGTTTCGTTTCAGCTTTTAGCTTTCTGGGCTCAGAGCCCTTCCTCCAGACAGCACGCCAAATATACATTTACGATTACTTGCGATTACATGTTTGTGCAAACTTGTGAAATAAAATTCAAACTATTATCAAATTATGTCATTATACAAAGTTCCAGTCTTGGATGCTACTTGGTTAAAACCTTATTTCAACTGTTAAAAAAGACAATATAGTAACAGCTATGAAATGGTTCACCTAGGGACTGCGTACATAGTCTCACTTAGCCAGAACTTTTTTAGTCCATGTTGCTGTTTGTATTTACCAAGAACTACACAATTAGACAGGAAGAAATATTAAAAGACAACTGTGAACAGTCTGCAAGGCATGCCATCTGACTGTGTATTTTTATGTCAGATTGTGTTTGATGAATTATCTTTTTATACAATTAATTTGATTTTTACAAAAGACATAAACCAGTCAATGCCATATATATTGTAAACACAGTCACAGCTGAAGAGATTGCAAGCACCACAGTGCAGCTTAAAAGTGTCCTTTACTCATGACTGTATTTACAATATAGCATGGCTTCTCATACCATGCTGCATATGCCTTCATACCAGTGCATAAGTCAAATCCATCTGTGACATCTTTGTGTACTTCGCCTGTGGCCTCAAGAAGCTTAATCCAGATTAATAAATGTAACCTAATGATGTAGGTTTTATATTTCTATATTTTCATACTTTCATCTGCAGCATGAACATTTTTAGATGTTGGTGATGTAGAAATTTTGTGTGAAACTTTAAAAGCCATAGCCATAGCCACTTTAAAAAATTAAATTCTGCCTGGTATGTGTATGTGGTTGTGGGAATCGCTGCGGTCACAAACACAGGCTTCATCTTGATGCTTGTCATTCGGAAGTTTGGACGCAACTTAAAATTAGGAATCAAAGGTAAGCAGCTCTCAGCTCCTCTCACAGCTCTGCAAAGCTTTCATTAAAGACTGTAGCTCTTGATGCATTATGTTGGGCAGAATTAGTGGGTTTTCTCTTTTAAAGTAAAGGAAGAATACTAAAAGAAACCCTGTGTTTTGTGTGTTTAATAAGCTCTACCAATTACTAATGTGCACCTAATCTATTATAACCTTTATTTCTCATAGAGATGGGTGTATGAACGTGCAGGCCAATATGCTAAAGTTAGCATAAATGGTTATTTTAATGATCTTTGCTTACTGTTAAATGACTATAGATATACATGATCATTTGCAATCAATCAAGCATTTGATTGCATTTTCCATTCTTTATGCCAAACATCTTGTGCCATGCATCGCAACTAAGCATTTCTATTTCCTTTAGTTTGTTTGTTAGAGATTTAAAGGGTTCATGACATGAAGAATCAAATTTCCGTATACATATAAGAGGTCTTGGTATTATTAATACATTCTGCAAGTTTCATAGCTTAAAATGTCCTCCTTATCAATAATGAAATTATGTAGGTAATAGTTCTATGGAAAAAAACGATTGCAAAATAGCTGGATTTGTGATGTCACAGGGTGGTGTAATGGAGACGCTGAGGCAGCGGGATCCATATGCAGCGGTTTATTGACAATCACAATAAGTAAACAAGCAAAGGTCAAAAACCGGCAGACAGAGCAAAGGGGTCTGATAACAGCCAGTTTGTAAGGTTTTGGGACATATCCCAACACCAATGATGTATTAATAATATTATGTAGAGGGTCTATAATTTCAGCCAGCATCTCTTTCAGCAACCTGGTAGGTATAGGATCAAGCATACATGTTGTTGACGGTTTATCCCTATCTATAGTAGAGAATGACTGGAGTTGCTCCTTGGGCAGGTTATGATGCACCAGCTGATTTGTTTGTGTTGAAGACAGTTGCATGTTTATGATTTTTTCTCTTGCAGTGTCTATTTTGTTATTAAAGAAATTCATAAAATCATCGCTATTATGATATTGACTGTCAGAGGCAGATGACACTTTATCTTTGGTTAATTTAGCTACTGTGTCAAAAAGATATCTAGGGTTGTGTTTATTTTCTTCTAAAAGATTAGAAAAGTAGGCAAATCTGGAGCTTTTTAAGGCCTGTATATAACTTGAAACATTCTCTTTCCATGCTATCCGAAATACCTCCAGTTCTGTTTGCTTCCAGTTGCTTTTCATTTTCCGGGCTGCTATTTTCAGAGCGTGGGTTTGCTCCTTATACTTATACGTACTTACCACGACGTTGAACTGCTGTCCCTTATATTTTTTAACCGTAGAGGAGCGACTATGTCTATGGGGTTAGAAAATAGGGAGTTAACATTTTCTGTTGTGCTGTCAAGGTTTTTAGAGTCATCCATTATGTTAGGGAATGAAGACAGTTTTTTGATAAAAGAATCTTTAGTGGTAGAATTTGTTCTACTGTATTTATAGCAAGTAGGTGACTTTGCAGCCACAGGTAAATGTATTTTACAGAACACCAGATAATGATCTGAAATGTCTTTGCTCTGCTGCAGAATATTGATGTCATCAACATTAATACCATAAGATAGGATTAAATCTAAAGTATGATTACGGCGATGAGTTGGTCCTGACACGTGTTGTGAGACACCAATAGTGTTCGAAATGTCTTTGAAAGCCAAACCCAATGCATCTTTTTCATTATCCACGTGGATGTTAAAATTACCAACAATTAAGAATTGATCGGTGGCTAGCACTACTTCTAATAAAAAGTCAGCAAATTCCTTGATAAAGTCTGTGTGGCACCCTGGTGGCCTGTAGACAGTAGCCAGTAGAAATGACAAAATCTGCTTATTTACCCCAGATGAAGCTATATTAAGCACCATTACTTCAAAAGAGTTGTAACTAAACTCAGATCTTTGGGTAGCTGTAAATAATTATTTTAGATAATAAAAATAATTTAATTGTTTTTTTAATTCAGGTTTCAAAATAAACCTGAGTTGGCATAAATGGAACTGCAGTTACTGTCAGATTATTAGATTGAGCAAATCCGTATGAAACGAAATTCCCGGTTGCTCCTGAGTCTATGAGGGCAGATGTGGTTATTCTTTTTCCTGATATTTCTAGTGTAACTGGTACTTTAATGCCATGAGAGGAGGTAACGTTAGTGGCACTCACCAGTAAATGGTTATCGGGGGTCCGAATCGGACAGGTAGATCTCATATGACCAGATTGACCACAGTACAGGCATAGATGGAGTTGCACTCAGCGATCACGCTCCTCTGGAGAGAGGCGAGTATAGTTGATTTGCATGGGTTCAATGGGATCCAAGAGTTCAAGCTTTTGGGGAGGTATTAACCGGCCGGGTCGACGGGATCGGAACAAATTGTCAACTTGAAATTGACAACTCAATGTACTCACTCTGGTTAATGATGAAGGAGGAATGGATACATCCTTCATCACAACAGGCTAATTCGGACTGAAGCTCGGTATTGAGACCCCGGTGGTACAGCAGCTTGAATGTGTTCTCAACCCAGTTGGTTTGTGCGGAGAGGGTTCGAAAGTTCAACGCGTATTCAGCGACGGTGAGATTTCCGTAGTTGAGAGCTAGCAGCTGTTCACCGGGACTCAAGCCTTCAGAGAGGGGTTTAAAAACTTCCCAAAATTGTCGTAAAAAACATTAGAATGTGGGAAAAACAGATCCATCCGGCCTCCACACCGCCGTAGCCCAGTCCAGCGCCTTCCCTGTTAGGAGAGAGCAAACAAAAGCAATGCAGCTGCTCTCTGTGGGGGAAAGCGGGTTGTTGTGAAACAAATAGGGAGCATTGTAACAAAAAGCCTTTGCATCATCCCGGATTACCGTTGAATTTATCAGGAAATGCTAATTGTGGACTTACTTTCTTCTGTAATGGAGATGCTGAGGCGCCAGGATCCATATGTAGCTTTTTATTACACATCACAAACAGTAAACTGGCAATGGTCAAGAACCGGCAGACAGAGCAATGTAGGCAAGAACAAAATGTAAACACAGGCAAGATTTAAGGCAGGCAGCAAACAATCAGCAACAATGTCTGAATCAAAAACAAAGGGAAAGCAGCAAAGGTTCAAAAATGATAAACAGTCCAAATGGCCCCAGTAAGGCAGTCCGGATAAACGCTCTGAAATGCAGCATATGGCAAAGTTTGTAAAAGGGTTTGGAACATTTGGAACATAGACATAGAACTGAGAATAGAATAGAATAGAGCATGAACAGCTCACAATTCACCCCAAAATTCACAGGAAAAAATAAATAACATTTCAAGAGAATATTTCAAGTTCAGAACGATTATGAATTAACCGGCATTGCATTATGCATAGCATAATTTTTAATGACATTTAAGCACATTTAAACTCCCACTGTGTAATATAAATCTGCAATTTTATTGGTTTTTGACAGTTGTTCAGCATATTAAGAGACACAAAATTGTGCTAAAGAGAGAACTCGGAAGGGGAGCATTTGGGAAAGTCTTCCTTGCTGAATGCTACAACCTGTCAACAGACCAGGAAAAAGTTTTAGTAGCTGTGAAGGTAATTATATTGTTATATAATTATAATTATAATTATATAGGCATCCGCCTGGGGCGGCATTTGTTCATGACACGTGGGAGGCGGCACACAAACTTGGAGAAAAAAAAAATCATCTGTGCCGCTAAGCGGTTTTCTATTATCAATGATACCTGTGCCGCCCCTGCTGCTGAAGGAGCCGCACAGAAGCTGAGCGAGCGGAGAGGAGGGGGGGGGGGGGGGTGGGTGGTTTAGTTGTCGTCCGGGGGGTTAGTTGTCGGGGGGTGACACATATAGTTGTCGTGGGGGAGGGAGTCTCGCCCGGGGAGCAATTCAATGTAGAACCACCACTGTTCGTATGTGCTTTGTGTGTTTTCAGACTTTAAAAGAGGCCAGTGAGATTGCCAGGAAGGACTTTCATCGTGAAGCTGAGCTACTGACTAATCTCCAGCACAAACACATCGTCACGTTCTACGGTGTGTGTGTGTGGAGAGTGATCCCCTTATTATGGTTTTTGAGTACATGAAACATGGCGACCTCAACAAGTTTCTCAGGCACAGTTCTGCTCAAATACATCTGTGTGTATTGGAATCCAATACTGCTTAGTCACTTCCTCGCTTTAATTTATTTGTCCTTGTAAGACAATAGTTAGTCCTAACAATGTTCTGAATGTGTTATATCAGGTCATTGGTATTTGCGATTGCCTGAGGTGTAAATATATCAAATAAGCCGTAAATGTCACAGAGAAGTGACCCATTGACAGACATATACGCGTCCCTTCTTATCCTTTATTATCAGCTGGTAATTGCTCATTGGTAATAACTGCACTCGCAAGTGAATCTCAGGTTATTTTGTGTGATAGTTAAATATATTCTAAATAAGCTACAAACCATATATACATTTCTTTTGTCCTTACATTCTTCCTTCATTCATTCTTTCCTCAGTTTCCTCTCAGTCACACACCTGACTGAAAGGCTTATTATGCAGCTCATTATCAGGTCTTTGTCTTCTCAGGTGTGAATCACAGCATTATTCATAATCATTCACGCCTCCTCGCATACAGCCGTTCTAAACAAAAAGTGTCTTCGAATCAAAAAACATCAATATACTGTTTTGTGTGAATGAGTGAACTAGATGATTCTCACATCACTTTGAAGCAAAAACTCTAGGCTACAAGATCAAGTTCTCCTGTGAAGTCTTGTGAACAAATGTTCTGTATGTGTTTATGGCCTTATTTCAGTGACTTCAAAATTTTAGTTTTTCACTAACCACGCATAAACGTTACTTTCTCAAAATCACAATCATGTACATACATGCAGCTCAAATATTATTGTAGCCCAGTTTGTGCTTAATACAATGGTATCAGACTTTAGCCATTTATATGTTTATAAGCACCTGAAAAAAGCACATGTCAGAGCATGTCAAAACTTCCCCAGGGCTCCAAAACACCCTCAGACCCCACAGGGTTAATCCACCATCTTTCTTCTTAACAAAGAAGAACACTGCCGAAACCGGGGAATTAGATGGTCGTATGAAGCCCTTAGCTAGTTCTTCATTGATATATTTGTGCATAGCTGCGGATTCAGGCTGCGCCCCCTGGGAGGTAATGCGTCGGGTTTAAGATCTATTGCGCAATCTGTGGAACAATGGGGAGGCAATTGAGAGGCTTTGGCTTTACTAAACACGATAGCTAGGTCAGAGTACTCGGAAGGAACATTACTAAGAGGTTTAGGAAGGGGATCATGGTTAATTGTAGAAGGGAGGACAGGGATGACTGTCAACATTAACATAAACATTGGTCATGGCAGTTCATACCCCAATAAAGGATCTGACCTTCGTTCCAGGATATGAAGGGATCATGGAGTCGTAACCAGGGCAGGCCCAAAACGATAGTGTGTATGGGTGAGAATATGGCATATAGTTGAATACTTTCAGAGTGGAGCACGCCTGTTTGCAGTTGTACGTTCTCTGTTTGTTGCTCCACCCATCCTAATTCCAGCGGTCGGCCGTCTATCGCCTCCACCTCTAAAGAAGAGGAACAAGCGATTAGAGGAATGTTATTACTCTTAGCAAACTCTATGGAAACAAAGTTGGCTGCAGCCCCTGAGTCTATTAGAGCGGAGGTAAGGATTCTATTACCAGAGAAAGTAACAGTTACTGGTAAATGGTGATTTACCTGTAACTGTACCTGTAACTCCCCTCATTGCTGATTCGATTAGTGGTTGCGTTCCTCAGAGATTAATTGAGTAAAATTCACTTGCTTGGGCTTGGGGGAAACTGCATACTCGAATCTGACAGAAAAGGACCCTCGACAAGGGCGGTGAGAACAGATAAGATTGTCAATCTGTATTGAAATATCGATGTACTCACTCAGGAATCTCCCCTTATCACGACAGGCGAGTTCAGATTGTAACTCTGGGTTCAAGCCTCTTCGATACAGGAGGAGTAGCGTATCCTCCACCCAGGTGGTTTGGGCAGCGAGTGTGCGAAAGTTCAAGGCATACTCCGCCGCCGGTACATTTCCCTGTGCTAAAGACAGCAATCGTTCACCTGGACTTAGTCCCTCCGCGGGATGTTCAAAAGCCTCTTTCAAACCGTAGAAGGAAGGATTCGAAGGTAGGGAAACCTGATCTGTCCGCACCCCAAACTGCTGTTGCCCACTCCAATGCATTTACATTTTTACATTTTTACATTTTTTTTTTTTGCTTTGCCTGATAGGAGAGAGCAGACAAAAGCAACGCGACTGCTCTCTGTTGGATAGAGAGCAGGCTATTGGAAGACAAACAGCGAACATTGTAACAAAAACCCCTTACACTGTAAAGGATTACCATCATATTTCTCTGGGAAGGCGAGTCTTAGTTAGTGTCGTCAGCCGAGTGAGCTGGTGCTGGTGGAGAGACAGCTGGGCCGCTTGAGCGGTTAGCTCGGAGGACAGCTGTTGAGCGGCTGTTGGATCGTGTTGAGGCGATGTCTTCTGTAACGAAGACGCGGCAACATGAGGATCCATTTGCAGCGTCTTTATTTGAAGTACAAACAGACAGGGGTCAAAAATCACCAGCAAACAAACATAGAATAGGCAAGGCAAAATCATAAACGATAAATCAGGTGAGGGTCGAGGCAGGCGGCAAACAATCATAAGCGATAAACAAACAGAGTCCAGGGCAGGCTGCAACACAATATGCTTTTCATGTTTATTGCTACATATGCGTCACTGAATACCAGCTATTCGAACACCTTGATCCCACTGACTTGATGTCAGCATAATTTCTGTGTGTGTCATAATTCTCCCCTGTCAGTAAGTCTCTCTCATATTAGGAGCTAGGGAGAAAGGTGGCGTGGGAACAGAAAAAAGGGGTTACCGCAACAGCAAAAAAGTGCACATTTGCATCATCTGTTAGAAACTGAAAACCATTAAAGAAATCTCATTGGTATTCACCCCCATATTCAGTATGTGGGCCTACAGAAAGAGAAAGAGTGAGTGAGAGAGAGAGAGAAAATGTAAAACTCCCTATTTTATTTACAATTCATTTGCAAACAAAAGAAACAACTGAGAACCTATTTACCAAATAACAACACCCCAAAAGAGAGAAATAAAAAAACAACCTTGCACAGATTCATACATTTACAAAGAGACATTAGAAACCAGTTCATTTTCAATAATCTCACATAGGGCTTTTTTATACCGTATAGCTTTAAAATACATAAGAACGCCTTTTACTTTATAATATCTAAAATCAATTAAAATTCTGGATTTTGCCAGGATTACAAACAATTTTAAATTAGTAACAGAATTCCTTTCAGTTTTTAAACACAGCAGTGCTTCTGGACCATGTTCACATATGGCTTCCTTTTTGCATGATAAAGCTTTAGTTGCCATCTGCAGATGGCACGGCAGATTGTGATCACCAAGAGTGGTTTCTGAAAGTATTCATGGATTCAGTGGATTTCGCCATGCGTATATGACCATGATTGTTACGTCCGTGCCTTATATGTATTTGCACCTGTTTATCTTTCTCCCCGAGTCTCTCTTGTTTTTACTTTCACTTTCATAGTTCCCTCCCATTGGTCCACGTCGCTCACCTGGTTCCCGTGTTCCCGTGACGTCACTGACCAGCCCGCCAATCTCATCGGTGTCCAGTGGTTAAAAGTGGAGTGAGAACGCCACTCGCGAGCCAGCCTTCGATTTCGTTCTGTGTGTTTTACAGCGTGTTAGTGAATCTGTGTAGCCTGTGTTTCGAGTCATTCATGTCATA